>PVIA01006486.1:0-97114 GCA_004024845.1 Tonatia bakeri
ACATTTCATTTTCTTGAAAGCACAACAGTAACTAGAAAAAAGCCAATACTGCTTTTTGGGAATGATACGAATTTGTCTTCACCAAACATTCTTTATTCTTTTAATGACTGAAAGGATATTTTATGGTTTTAATAATTTAAAACCTTGATGAAAATTCAGGACTCTGCTTTCAAATCTCCATCCAGACGTTTCTGTGTGACTGCAGTGTTACTGTGAAAGAATGAAGTGCTCACTCTAAAGCAGTGGTTGAAGAATCAGTGGTTTCCACAGATCAGCAGGTTTGTAAGGTGCCCGTGACCAGCGGGTCAAAGTCACGTCCTGCCGCCCACTGTTCAGCTGATGCCCTGCCTGCTGCTTTCCCTTTGGAGCGCTTTATTTCAAGAGGGCTGCTGACAGACTAAAACGAACTAGAATGAAAATGACTTTGAAACTACATCTTACCAAGTGAAGGTGAAGTACTGTAGATATTTTTTTAAATCCTTACCTGAGGATATATTTATTGATTTGAGAGAGAAAAACATTGATTGGTTGCCTCCTATATGCACCCCAACCAGGGACGGAACCTGCAATCCTTTTGGTGTACGGGACGACGCTCCAACCAAGTCACCTGGCTGGGGTGGTACTGAAGATACTTGAAAAGAATGAACTGAAAGGGCATTTAAAGTTCAATTATGTGAAAGGCCGCTACATAGGTTCCAAGAAGTTGTATGTGGTTCTGTGTGGTTCCAAGAAGTACAACTGAGACCCACCAGTGCAATTATAGGGAGTGAAGGATTCAGCTCAGTGTGAAAAATAATCTAAGAGTTGCAGCTGCCCAAAACAAACCAGATGGCCTGGAGGGATTTCAGCACAGATTGAATAACCCCTTTTTGAAAATGTAGAAGGGCTTCAAGCACTGGAAGGGTAGTTGAATAATGGCCCCTAAGATCTTTTTAAAAACTTAGGTCTATGATTGCAGGTTCAATTCTATGTCACTTTGTTAAATACCATTGTACTGGTATTGATTTATTTTACCAATAAAACCGATATCTAAAAATTTTTAAAGTGTTTGAAATTTAAAATCTCAAATCTAGGAAATTTTCACAGATGATTTTTAACTTACCATTTCATTGAATGTAGGGTTCCTAGTTTTTCGTGAAACTTTGGTTTTACGTTTGGATGTTTTGTGGGGATCTGGAAGTAGGTATGTTTTGACGTATGGATTTGGGTCAGCCCCATCTTCAGTGACCTACGAAGAAAAACAGTCCCTTAACGGTGATGCTCCCTACCGAGGCATGGGTTTTCTCTGCAATTGCCATTATCTGTAGCCACTCACAAGATCTTTGATGTGCATCACCATGATGAAAAGAGTACCATTTCGGTAAGAGACAGAGAGTTTCACCGATCCTCCTATTTGGCTTGGAGTAGGACTGAAGGGACCTGCATGTAAAAATATAAATATGTTCATCTTTATCTTGTTTGCAGTGATTCAAGCTACAGCAACAGCAGCAGCAGCAGCAATCTGCTCTAACTCCAGGACCATCACACGCACAGTTAGAAAAGGTAAAGAGCCCTGGGTGGTGTGGCTCAGTGGTTGAGTGACAGCCTGTGTATCAAAAGAAAGGTCGCCTGTTCAATTCCTGGTCTAGGGCACAAGCCTGGGTTGCACACCAGGTCCCCAGTAGGGGGCGTGGAAGAGGCAACTACACAGTGATGTTTCCCTCTCCTTCTCTCTTCCTTCCCCTCTCTAGAGAATAAATAAATTTTTTTTAAAAAGGGTAAAGAACCTGATTGGCCACTGGATATATACTTCTTTAGTAATCACATTCTATCAGGAAAATTATGTTCATCTAGAAATAGACCAGCTTAGAAAGAACATCTCTTCTCATCTCATTGAACCACAGCCAGTAACCCCGCTGTGACCCTGCAACATCCGCTGAGAAGCTACAGACTTGCAGGCTGTACGGAAGCCATGAACTGTATCAATAGAGAAAACTCTCACCTGCAGATCTAGCTATTCCTTCAGCTTTCTCGTCACGAAGTAAAGGGTGAAAAAAAGTACAAACAAGATCACACTAAGATAGAAGGGGAAAAATATCCATTAGTTTAAATATTACATAGCGCAAAAAACAGTATGTTATTTTTCGAAGAGGACAGTCACCTCTGCTACGTCCGTTGAAGCACTCATCAAACTCTGTAAATAACTATTTAACTCAATTTTTCTTTTGGCTGCTACATCTTTTATGTGTGTTCTTCCTAGAACCATCCTGTTAGGAAAGCTACAAAAGAAAAACAAGAACAAGTAGGATTTAAATTATTTCATCTGGAAGTATTTATAGAATCAAGTATAATATTTACTTGAAAACACATTTTTTATTATCTTAAATACAAACTAGATAGAGTCTTAATGCACTACAAAGTAAATTTTGTGATTTTTCTTCCAAGTAGTAGAGATGAAATAGTTCCAGTATCCACTATCCTTTTATGAAACCTGGTTAAAAAAGGTGCATAGTTTTGCTAACTTGCTATAATTTTTACTTATTTTCTACTTTTCTCAAGATTAATCATTCACAGATCTTATGTGCAAGTCTTATCCTCCAAAATAATCATTAATCAGCCATAGCTATTACAGATATCCGGATGATCTGCAAATGACATAGGGCCCAAATGAAGATAATTGTAACTCTGCTTATTTTGGTGCAGTGGGAAAATGAGAATGCACATGGAAATGACCTCTGACACCCACTCTGCTGCCTCTTTACGTATCTAGTTGGAGAAGAATACGAGCAACCTGACGTAAGAAATCTACTGGTCATCAACTACACTGAAACTGAGGCTTTCCAATGGGTATCAGATACAAAACTAAGTACTAAGCTTCTGATTAACAATCTCAATGCCTTAGCTTTTTATTTTTGAGAGGAGCTCAGAATGATCATAACAGATTATTTTTGCAGTGATTTAAAATCTGAATTTTTAACACCAAGATTCCAAATTTTATCTTGTGTTGCTTCCTGTGGTAAAGACAACAAATTTAAAGCTTCAACTAAAATTAGGAAGCTGTGAAATCCCAAAATTTAAAGTTTTGATCATTTGTCCATTAACTCATTCATCAAACTTACAGTTTCTTGTCTAAGTCTAGTACTGTATTAGGCCCTTGTGTTACAAAGGAAAGTAAGTCACATATGGTCCACAGTATCTTACTAAATGTTAAGACAAAACTTTTGACCGACACTTAATAATAAAATTTATTTCCTATAAAAAAGTATTAACGTGTATGAATAGGAACATACCCCGGTAACTTCCAAAGCGGAAAAATAATACTGAGCTTGTTGTGGAGTTCCTGAAACTCGTCAAACGTCCGGAACACAAATGATGGCTCAAGCTGTCCTTCCCTCAAAATTCGGACTACGTAAATCTGAAGAACCACACCCACACACGTTAGATTCACAGTAAGACCTTTCCTGACAGAAAATTTACAGCTCGACTGTTTATGTAATCTGAGCGCTTTTAACTTGGTAATAGTCACCAACAGGAAAGAGCAAATATAAAACTCTTATTTATAGCATGTCTAACTAGATTCTAAGAGTGATCGTAACCACTGTATGATATGAAAACAAGAACTGGGAAGTGAAAGTCACTTTATTTCCAGGACTAAATAAAATACTTCCCAAATTTACAAATGTAGTGCATTGCCAATGAAAACATTAATCAGTAAGTTCATTTAAGAGAGTAAATAAGAAAAGAGGCAAAATTTATGGCAGCTGGGGCAGGAGAGAAAACTTCCTTGATATTTAAACTATTATAAAGTCAAAGTATTTTAAAGAGCAAAATACGGATGCAGAGCACAGTCAGATATATCTACGGAAGGGATCAATTCAGGGATATGTATAAACTTAAGTGTATGTAAAGGTGGCATAATCAATCATTTGGGGAAAATAGATTGCTCCATAAAATGGTGTTAGGATAAAATGATCAGTAAACATACAAAAATTTATTATTAAAATAGTTGAAAATAATAGTAAAGTTGCTTTCTAAAATTTATCAATTTGTCAAAAATTTAAAGACTCACAGTGCCACAAAGTATTATTCAACAAAAATATTAGCCCGAGATTGAAAAGGAACAGCAAAAATGATGATCATGCTGTACTACCGGGGGGAGCACAGTGAAGACCCTGTTTTTAAAGAACGAACTGTGTGTGTGTGTGTGTGTGTGTGTGTGTGTTAGACTTTTGCCCTGGCTGGTGTGGCTCAGTGGATTGAGTGCTGACCTGCAAAGCAAAGGGTCACAGGTTGATTCCCAGTCAGAGCAACATGCCTGGCTCGTAGGCCAGATCCCCAGGAGTGGGCATGTGAGATGCAACCACACATTGGTGTTTCTCTCCCTCTCTTTCGCCTTCCCTTCCCCCCGTCTCTAAAAATAAATAAAATCTTAAAAAAAAATAAACTTAAGACTTTCACTTTATCTGCTTCTCTGTTGGTTGAATTTGTTACAGTGAACAAGCTTTACCTTTGAAATTAAGAATGAACTGAAGATAAGGAAGAAGAAAAAGCGCTACCCTTTTAGTCTTGTCCCTGAAAAGAAGAATATCATTTGTCCCTCATGGTTTTGGAGCAAATCTACCAAGAAATAAATGCCAGATCACAATTAGGGATGCTCCAAGTACATTTACTTATTTTTGGACCACCCATGGAGGAAAGAGGCGTGACAAGAACAAGGGCTTGAAACGTCAGCCGAGTCAGTGAAGGAAGCAGGAGAAGGCAACAGCAATGCAGGCGTGAGTCTCCAAAATCAAACCAAACTTACGTAATGTTTATCCGGGTTGTATTTCTTATGATAAGTGAAAACGGAGACTTCCTTGATTTGGCCATCTTGCTTAAAGGAGTATGTTTTCGGTGAAAATGAAAGGATGGGCTCATCATTGGAAGGAAGACCAGAAAAACGCAGCTGAGCAAGATTGTGAATGAAGAAGTTAAACTTTGTGGCAATGCTTCCCAAACTTGATTCGATCAGCCTACAGAATAATCAGAAAATGCGTTAACAGTCAATGTCCATGAGAACACGTTCAATTCTTTTAACATAGTAAAAGATGAAAATACTTTTATTACCTTTAAAATTCTCACTCACCAAAGGATTCCCTTTCTTCTATAGACCAAAAACCCGTTAAAATACATTCAACCCCAGAAAAAAATTTTAGCACAAGATTCTCCATTCCATCCCATCCTGCTATCTCCAAAAAATAATGCTCTGATTTCTTGAGCCCTCTGGTACTAATTAAAAGCTTTTAGGGATAGAAGGTAATTGGTATAATGGCAAAAAGATGATTTCATTATTGTCTTGCCTTGTAATAAATGGGGGCAGAAACAACTAAACAGGTATAGAAGGAAGCCATCCAGAGTAATTAAAATTTTTTAAAAATCTCTTCTATCAAATAGTAAAACAGTAGAACCTGGTATCAGAGTCCTTCAGATAATTATAACTTCCTCCAGTTGAAAAATAAGTTTTGACAGAACGGGGAATCTGGTGAGAATCAATTCGGAAGGCAGGCCTGGATAAAGCATTTTCGGCAAGCAAAAGAAATTAGAAGTTTCAGAAATAGGATAAAGGAATCCAGAAAACGAAAGGAGATTCAGAAAGAGAATGAGAGAACCTCACACAAAGATGCTCACCTTGCTATGGACCAAATGTTTGTGTCTCACAAAATTCATGTGCTGAAGCCCCAATAGGCAGGGCCTTTATGGTCTTGGCAATTAAGGTTAAAAGTAGAGCCCTGATCCAATAGGATTAGTGTCCTTAAAAGAAGAGACAAGAGCCCTGGCTAGTGTGGCTCAATGGATTGGGTGCCGGCCTGCAAACCAAAGGGTTGCTGATTCAATTCCCAGTCAGGGCACATGTCTGGGTTGCAGGCCAGGTACCCAGTGGGGGCCATGTGAGAGGCAACCACACACTGACGCTTCTCACCCCACCCCCTTTCTCCCTTCCCCTCTCTCTAAAAATAAATAAATAATTGGTTAAAAAAAGAGAGACATGAGAAAGCTCATTTCTTGTTCCATCTCCCTCTTTCACGAGAAAACAGTGAGAAGGCAGTAGTCTGCTTCCTTCCCTCACCAGGAAGGAACTGGCTAGCACTTTAACTTGGATTTCCCAGCCTCCAGAACTATGAGAAAATAAACTTCTGTTGTTTAAACCACTTCATCTGTGGTATTTTGTTATGGCAGATCAAGCAGATTAATATATGCCCGATTTACAGCCTTACCCAGAGGAGCCAACAAATCTCTTTAAAAAAAGCAAAACAAAACCCAACAATACCTAAATTATCAGGATTAGTTTGAAAGGCTATATAATAGCTTCCTTCAATGCAATTCAGCCCAGACTCGAGACTAGGGAAACCCAGCCCAGTGGTTCCTACTTCTCCAGGAAGAGAAGACAAGAGTAAAGGAGAGGAAAGAGCATGAGCTCACGTAACCCTCCCTGCTACGGCACTGTAATGAGGTGGTAGCACTCATCACTGACCAATCCAGTCACCAGACACTTAGAACGTATTTGCCTTTACCGCAATGACAAGTTCAAATGCAGTCACTGTTGTGTGTTTCAAGTACTACATCATATCATAACAACTTACCAGAGCAGTGCTGCAGTTTGCTGTTTTAATCACACATGTATCCATGAAATTTTTTATAGCAGAACCCTCAAAAATAAATTAGGCAAAAAACCTTGTACTTAGCACTATAGGATATATACTTTGCAAAAATAGTTCATACATAGGATTTTATCATTGAAATCGTATACTAAATAAAATGAGATCATGAGAGAGAAATATATATATTTTTTATTTTTCTTTTTACATAATTTATTTATTTTTAGAGAGAGAGGAAGGAAGAGAGACAAAGAGGGAGAGAAACATCAACGTATGGTTGCCTCTCACACGCCCCCTACTGGGGACCTGGCCCACAACTCGGGCATGTGCCCTGACTGGGAATTGAACCAGCAACCCTCTGGTTCGCAGGCTGGCACTCATCCACTGAGCCACACCAGGCAGGGCTAAATTTATTTTCTTTTTAATGTTGCAAATCCTTTATATTTATTCAGTAAATAAACTTTTGACAACCTACTCTTTGCTAATACTCTGAATCAATCTTTTTCTATAAATCAGAATTTTGATCTATGGCATTTGTTTACATGAAGGAAAACAAATCAAAGCTAAACTGTATGCGCCTTCTCTAATATATTTCAGCACGCTTTACCTTGTAAAGAAAATCGTAGCTTCTGCATCTGTAGTCTGGGGTTGAAGTGCATCTCTAACATATTTCAAATCTTGAATGCTTGTAAGTTCTGGTAGCCCTGAGGGAATCATCTATAGGAAGAGAAAAAAAGTTTATGAGTTAATTTTTTAAAAAGGTCTGTTCCCCATACTTCCTTAAAAGCTATCCAGGTAATCAGAACTAAAATAAAAATAATCACAGTTTTGGGGGAGTCTATGCTTTAGAAACCTAAGTGACTCTCTATAAATGAAAAAAGTTGAAGCAAATGAAGTCAATTGTTGGAAGTTGCAAAGTCAGTTTATGGAATATAAGCTATAAAATCCACTTATTTTTGACTAGTACTCTTTTTTTAAAATACTAATTTCAGTCACAATAATCATAGTAGGGTTTTTTGGTTTGTTTTTATTTTTTATTTTATGTACTTCCAGAAAAGCACAGAAACCTTCGGTGTACACCTTACTGGATGTACACAGTCTGAACACACGCAGGTTAAGACACAGTACATCTGCCAGCATCCCAGGTGACCCAGGTCCCTTCCAGTTGCTATCACTCCCCCCCCCGCAGGGTAACCAGCCTCCTGGCTGATTTTTTTATGTTTTCTAAGAATGATGCTGGTAACAATATATCTGACATTTAAGAATATAGTAAACTTTATTGCAAAATTACAAAATATCCTTTTTTCGTTATTGAAACCCAGAAGCATTAATATAAAATTAATTAAATGCTTGTAAAGAACAGCGTTACCAGTGAAAGGAGGTTAAGAAGGAGGTTGGTCTGCTTCCTGATCAGGTTGTAGGCCTGGCAGCACAGGTCCACAAATAACTGGAAACGAATGGTAGGCTTCTCACCCCCATTGATGACATACGCCATGTCAGAGGTCAGCACAAAAGGAGCCCGATCCCTATTTAAAAGAAAAGTACATACAAAGTATTATTTATGGAAGATATTCAAATAGTGCAATTGCTATCATCACGTGGTTGCTGACTAAACTACAGCAATTTCCAATTGGAAAACTGAGTATCAGACAGTTTTGAATTTGCATTAATTCTTAAAAATTCATATTTTCACAGAAGTCATTGTAAAATCTCATCATTTAGATAGAACTTATACATGAACTTTTTCCTAAGGTAATATTTATAAATCCACACTCTCAAACAGAGATCAAACACAGTTACAGTTATAAACACACAAAGAGAAAAGTTTTGTACTTGTTGACATAATACAAATGGGAACATATGCAGTCAGATACCACTAACTAGACAAAATACCCCTAATTCACCTCAGCAGAGGTTACACACACACACTCATTCTTGTGGTAAGGTCATCTCTTAGGGCTTTTTTCATCTCCATTTATGCCCAAAAGGAGCTACCAGGCAAAGAACAGCAAGGAAAAGGAGGAGGCTTGAGAAATTAATTTGTGAAATTGGAAGTGCCTCTCTTTTCTTCAATAACAACATCAGTACCTCTTGAAGCTACCGAACATCTGTGCATGGCCCAAGAACTTCCCAAAGTCGATGTGAAACATGTGTCCCGTGCTTCGGAGCATTATGTTATCATTGTGTCGGTCACAGATGCCTAGAACATAGGTAGCCACACAGCATCCGGCACAAGAGTAGATAAAATTCTCAGAAGCCTGCAATAAAGATATAAAATTATTTTGGGAAAATATTTCTAAAGGAGGCAAGATTACAAAGATTAACACAGTTCATCACTCTTTGAAATCACTATTGTAATGAATTTTCTAAACAGCTGATAAGTTGGATTATGGTAACAAGCTAGCCCTTTCACAATTAAAAAACTAAAATACCCTTCTAAAGGCAGTTATATTGCCCCTTCTCTCCAGCTTTGTCCTTTAATAAGCAGAGATGCTGCCTCGCCCTGTGTGGGGTGTGTGCTGCCTTTGAGCATCTTTAAGCATCGTGTTTGTGGAGCTCCGCTGTTACCACAAGCGGTTACAGTGAGACAAAGACAAATCTGAGTAAAAGAATATTATCGTTTTAGTTTTTTGACTTGTAGAGAGGGCATGTGTAAAGAAAATCAGCTTGTATCTTGAAACATCCAATAATAAAATTAATGTATTGTGTTGCCAATTTGGTAACTCCTTATGTGTTATCCATTAAATGTCTCAAAGCTGGAGACGTTAGTCCTGCCTGTTCTGGAATTTACTAACATAGTATCATACAGAAGGACGCAGCAGGATGCATACGATGAAAATTTTTATCTAAAACATGCATTTAGTTTATTCTCAAGATACTATGCTTCTGAATGAAGCAGTCTTATGGTTCTATCTATTCCATGTGGCTCATTTTATTCCATAAGCCCCCAGAAATAGTTACTGACAGTGATGACATACCAAATGTTTGGCCCTAGCCAAGTAGCTCAGTTGGTTAGATTGTCATCCCCACACGCCAAGGTTGCGGGTTTGATCCCCAGTCAGGGCACATACAACAATCAACCAATGCATAAATGAATGAAACAACAAATTGATGTTTCTCTCCTTCTCTCTTTCTTTCTCTCAAAAAAAGGGAAAACAATAAATAATTTTAAAATGCATCTTAAAAAGTGTTTACACAGCACTTAACAAAACTCAGGCACTGCACTCCTCTCTCCGTTTCTCTCCCCTCACACACTCACAGTGTGGGCATGTGTATGTATATGCTGTATGTCTGGGTGGGTGGATATATATATTAACTCATTTAAAATCTCATACCGAACCAATGGCACAGGTACTATTATTGTCATTTTACACATGAAACTGAAACACAGAGAGGTTATTTTTCCAAGATCACATAATTGTTAAGAGGCAGAACCAAGACTCAAACCGAGGAATGTGACTCCCCCGTATCATATTCCCCACATACAAAAGTCAAACGCATGAAAGGCTGTGTGTTACTTCACCATCACTTTGTGCCAAACAGCTTACCCAGAATCACAAAAAAGCCAGCACTACTATAAACAAGTACTGGCTTCTGCTGCATCGTTTTCCCCAAACCACGAAATAAGAAAAGGGAGTGTTTTAAACATTTTAAAAGACCAATGAAATTCCTCTACTTTACTTTCTTAGGTCAATAGGTAGCATTTGCACACACCCATATGCAAATGTAATACATTAATGATTTGACATAAACTAGGCAGGCAAATGACACTGAAACTGGGATCTCTCAGACCACCATTGAAAGTATTCTTGAGTCTTCCTCAGGCCAGTTTCAGATCATTACAGGTCTTATGTCCTAGAGATTTCCCTTTCCTCTTGTGTAATACAAAAGTATTCTAAAACAAAAAAGGGATGTCTCCAATAATAACAACAGCTATCAATTATAGAATTTATTATATATTAATTCCTTCTCGCTCACACATTATGTTAATATATAATTAATATATTATGCATATACTGATTATGGTATATATAATTATATATTCCTGCCATTGACATGAAATATAATCAATGATATTGATTATATTATTACATGTTAATTACTGTATTATATATAACTAATTATAGTAAGAAGTAAATATATTAATTCAATTACTTCTCACTATAACCTACAGTACTACTTTTTATAGCCATAATATATATTGTAATACCATAAAAACATAATACTATAACATTTGATAACAGACGTCACTGAGGCACAAAGAAGTTAAATAATTTGCCTGAGGTTGTATAGCTGGCAAGTGACTTTGGACCTGAATTCAAGCCCAGAAAATCTGGCCCATAGTCTTTGCTCTTAACTACCACACGACATAGCTGTATTTATTTCCTTAACTTTTTCCAAGACCTTTCTGGGTTATAAAAATAACAGTTTTGCTGGCCTCTAAATACATGTTTGGAAAGTTTATTTTGTAATTTGACATTGGTTTCACTTAGATCCCTGCCATTAAATGCATTCTGTTTTTACATTCTTTCCTTTACTTGGAGAAAGACACTGCTTTCACGACTTAAGACTAAATAGCTGAAACAGAGCTGGAAAATAAAAGCACTAAAGATCTATGTAATACATTTTTAACCAAGTTATGTAGAATAAGGACACATGCTAATCACCTTTTCATACTCCTCCTCCGAAGGGTTGTACTTCCTCAGCCACTCTGCAAGTGGCTTATCTTTAAAGGACCCGGTCACACCGTACTCCACTTGGATTTTCCTGAGGGTGTCTGAAGCGGGAACTAGCTCCACCATGCCTTTAACAATAAAACATTAAGCTATGTGAAAATATCTTCCAAAAATAAGCCTTTAAAAAACGTGCAGCTTTCAAGCTTTGACATAAGACACCAGCTAGCAATTGTCATTTAAAAAAAAAACATCAACACTGGCAGCTCATGCTAGAAAACGTGAGCCATCGAAATTTTTTATTTTTGGAAGATCCACAATGTAAAAGTTAATTTAACTATTTGAGACTATAATCTATACATCCATGTGCTATCCACCCCCCAAATGACAATTGTAATTACAAAGTGGATAACATGACCTCCTTAATAAGATGCTTCTAGGGCACACGCCGTCACATAGGGCTCTCTCACGACGCTTCACGGACACTTTCTCTGGTCACGCACTTGCGGACGGTACGAGTGTTTCGGAGCACACTGAGCCCTTTCCCAGGGAAGAACATGTTAAGATTGTCCTTGTCATATGCTCAAGTCTCATGTGTTTTTTCTTCCTACTGAAATGTATATGTCTGGCTGGGCAAATAATTTCTTTTGCTCTATTTATAGTTCCCTTAAAACAAATAAACAAATCAAACAAGTTCCTTATCAAACAAATAAATTATAGGACATCTATACAATGTAATAAAATGGGGTAGATCTCTATGTGTTTATGTAGAAAGACCTCAAAAATATGTTTTTAAAGATAAAATCCATTAGGAGAGCTGTACATTTTGTGTTTTAAAAAAGACTCGTATGTCCTGGCTGGTGGGTTCAGTGGTTTGAGTGCCCAACTGCGAATCAAAAGGTCACCAGACTGATTCCCAGTCAGAACACATGCCTGTATTGCAGGCCAGGTCCCCAGATGGGGACACATAAGAGGCAACTGATCGATGTATCTCTCGCACATCGATGTTTCCCTCTCTTTCTCCCTCCCTTCCCTCTTTCTGAAGAAAAGTAAATAAATTTTAAAAAGACTATTACGTATGTTAGGATATACACAAAATATTCCCAGAAGGCTATGTGAGTGATTATATTTTGGGAGCAGGATGCATAGGATTAAGGATGGAGGTGTAGGAGGAAACTAAGATTTATTTTTCAATTACATGCTATACAGACATTTTACAATGTACATATATTATTTACATAATTTAAAAATTAGCTTTATATTTCTTAAAAATCAAGGAAATGTACTGGCATCAAAATAAGATATGGATACAGAGACCTGCTTTGGACAAAGAACTGGAAGAAACCAAGCAAGCCAAGGCCTCCAGGCCATCCCCAAAGAAAGTGCACAGGGCTAGGTTGTAATCCTAGTCATCTGGTCACATGTGGCAGAATGAACTCATTTGGATCTTTTTTGTTGTTTTGGTTGCATCATCTGATTTATAGTTCATGGTGACATCCTTTTGCAATGAGTACCTGCATCTTGATTCTATGATTACATTTAATCAAACTGTTAACATATATACAAATTTCTAATTTTATAATCAAACATACATATGTACAAATTACTCAGGATCACAACAGGCCATCATGAAGAAGGATTTGACTTAACTCTGACAGCCTATGAAGAGAACTGGAACTGATGATTAGAAGAAACCAGAAGTCAGTTCCCATTCACCTGGATACAAGAAAGAATTCTACAGCCATGAGAAGCCGGGACATGATGGACTACCTTGAAATATAGTGAAATCCCTTCACTATAAGCATTTAAGCATAAATTGAATGGCAAAAGTTAGAAGGATGATTAGATAAGATGATCTTTTGGGTGATGTCCTACTATGATTATAATATAGAAAGCATTTCTCATCTTCACTAACTGTAGGTGATCTTTCTGTCCTTTAAAACCCACAGCATTGCCGTTGTAGTTATTCTTAGAGCTTTCGGCTTACTAAAGCGTTTTCTAATTATTTACATATGTTTTCAATTGCTTCTCTCTAAAATATAGGCACTATATGCTATTAGCATTTTGCAGATGGTAGGTATACAACAAACATTTGCTGAGTAACAATAATTGGTTGTGATTTACTCAGTGGCTAATATGTATCAGACACTAGGGTGTTTTACATTTATTATCTCATTTAATTATCACAATGTTTCTAAGAGTACAGTACTGTTATTATCCACACTTAACATATGTGGAAATGAAAAAATATATATTCCATAAATAATAAGATAAAGTTTGTTCTTAGTGGGAAAAAGCTTTGTAACCATTATTTCATTTTGCTGTAATGAAATCTAAACTGGTTTAACTTAGAGATGGCCTTAGTTATAAGTCAAAAGCCAAAGACCATAGAGTCTTTGTTAGGTCAATAATGGGCACCTCTGGTTACTGCAAAGCACTTATCAGGGCTACTCACTGAGTTATTTAATCATGAGCAAATGAATCAGTAAAGCAACACTAAGTTAAAAGACGAAATAACTGAGATCACAGTGTGTCAGTCAGCATCAGGATCCTTAGGGCAGTCATACTCTGAGCTAAGTTCACGAAAAAATACAAATAAAAGTAAGACACCAAGACACAGCTAACAGGGTTACCTCTATCTCTGCCAGTTGACAAACATTTGAAAATCACCATCCTCAGATCCAGTCCTTCTTTAAGCCAGATTTTGTCCATTATCTTTATCATCTGCAAAGCTAACATATCTTGCCGAAGATCTTCACCAACCTTGAAATCAAGAAAACAAAATGAAACTTGTACCCTTCCCAAACACTGCATGGATCACATGCCATAAAGGGGGGAAGGGGAGCAGTCTGCGTGAAAGGCTCTGCCTGGAGTCAGGATGTGCTCAGCCCGCACGGCAGCAGGTCTAGCCCAGAGTTACATTTACTCCCAAATCTGTTTGGGAACAGTGTATGCCAGTGATAATACTTCCCATAATTATTCAATTTACTTAAATACTAAATAAAATTACTCTTGCAATTTTGTTTTTTTTCTTTTTTTATTCTTTATTTTATTGATTATGCTATTACAGTTGGCCCATTTTCCCCCTTCACTCCCCACCACCCTGCCCACCCCCTCCCACCCACATTCCCCCCTTTAGTTCATGTCCATGTGTCATAAGTTCTTTAGTGTCTACATGTCCCATACTATTCTTACCCTCCCCCTGTCTATTTTCTACCTACTGTCTATGCTACTTATTACTCTTGCAATTTTGGAAAAGACACTTGAAAAAAGAATTTTTAAATTACCACTTAAAAACAAAGTAACCTTATTTCACTCACCTTAAACATGACATTAATTTCTTCCCCCATTGGGTCAGCATTCACCATTGTGACCTTTAGGGGCACAGCATTAGAACTGAAGAAGGAACATGACTACAAATACAACACATTCAGTATTAGAAAGATAACACTGCAATAAAAATGGGTTTAAATTTTTTTGTCCTAAGCATTCCTCCTTTCACTTGCTTCTCTAAACTATGGCAAATGGAGTAATGCAGGAAAGCTGTTTTTTAGATTATCTGGCAGATAAAAGGTATATAAACATACTTTCTGAAACTTAAACATAGCATATGAGTAAAATATCATCTATTACTCTGAGCAGCAAAGCAAAAGCTTAAAAACTTGAGACAAAAACTACTAGAAGTTTGAGCTTTAAGTATCATAATTCTTCAACAGAACACAAAAATTTTGTATGCCCGTACCTTTCCTCTAAATCAGTGTAATCTGGGATGAGATCTCTACTTCTCTGCTTTATAGTACTATCATAATTAATCATTAGTCATGCAATCAAATAGCAACACTAAATTTAACAATTACATTAGCAAAGATTTAATTAACGATTACAAACTTATTTTAAGTGAAACTGGTTAAAAAACTGATTTAAGACTGTGAGACTAACTTAAAGGTAAACAACAAACCAAAGAAGAAAATGTAATCACTCTGTCCCCCAATGACATATGCATACAAGTCAGGCCTCCATGGCTAAATTTCAAGGAAGAGTAGCCATGTCAGCTTAAAAAAAAAAAAAATCAAATCTGAAACTCCATTATGAATAGCTATACCCTGGCCCTTCAAAACCACAAACTCAAATGGATGAATTAATTGGTTGCTTTTGCTGAGCTCATGATAGAGAAAAATCCCTATTTGTATCACTATTAGTCCAGTTCAAAATAAAATTACATAATTTTGATGATCACTCACTATGTTTTGATTGCTCGAAAAAGTTCTATAAGCCCCAACTGGTGTGGCTCAGTGGACTGAGTGCTGGCCTGCGAACCAAAGGGTCACTGGTTCGATTACCAGTTGGGGCACATACCTGGGTTGCCAGTCAGGTCCCCAGAGGGATGGTGGGGGCATGTAAGAGGCAACCACACATTGATGTTTCTCTCCTCCTTTTTCTCCCTCCCTTCCCCTAAAAATAAATAAAATGTTTAAAAAAGGAAAAAAGCACGCTATAAACCCAGGAAGAGTTTGCCTGACTACTCACAAGGAAGGGAAAAGTGTCTATCTGTGAGTGGGTAGTTTTACTACCAGAATTAACACACGCCTCTCATGTAACTGTTTATACCCCAGTAAAGTATAATTTAATTTGAGGCAGTAAGTAATTTTACACTTTTTTCTTTCAGGAATGGTGATTAGTAGTAAGATAAATATGGGCCTCACACCACAGACATCTACAAACACTTATAAGCAACTTAGGTGGGTTTGACCCTCGTTTGCTTTAAGCATGCCTGCCCATTTCCCTTCTTCCTGCACATTATTTTGAAATGTTATATGAACTTATAAGTATTTTATGTGTCACCTTAATATTTAATTCTTTTGCCACAAGGCTTGGATTAAGAGGGAGACGACATTTATTTCTCAGAAAAAAGGACTGTACTCGTTCCATACTCCGTTGGAGGACAATCTAGGAAAAGAGAATGATACTGTAAGTACGTAACGGAAATGAATACGTATTTTTAAGACAACGAAATTATGATGGGGGCCTAATTTTTTAAATGCCCAATTGTCAAATGTTGCTAAAGACAGTTAATTTTTGCTATAAAAGTAAACTTAGAACAGGCAAAGGCTATAAACACGGGAGGGGACAGTATATGTATGTTCATATTTAACATTTGTTAAAACTCACATTCGAATAAACAAATTCAATAAAAATTAGGTATAACTTTTCATCAGATGAAAAATTTAAGATAATATCCAGTGCTGGCTACAGGGTGGGAAACAGATACTTTCATAATCTATTGGTGGGGAGAGGGATGTATACCAGTCCATATATAAATATATAATTTATTTTTTGGTAGAGCAATCTAATGGAAACTGCTACAACTAAAAATGTACACAGTTCTTAACTCAACTATTTCACCTGCAAGAGTATCCTATTAAGAAATGAGGAGCAAAAACACACACTGCAGTTCACTGCAGGACTGTTTAAGAAAAGAAAATATGTAAACAATCTACACAGAGGTAATAATGGTTCATAATTTATGCTACAATTACCTTGTAGTATTATGTACCTATTAAGAAACATGAATTTTAACTATATATGTACTGACATGAATTCTCCAAGATGAAGTAAACAAAAAAAAGCAATTTGCAAAAAAAAAAGTGTATGTGTAAAATCAAAAAATGACCAAGAAGGAAAGACAGCAAACTATAAAAGATTTATTCTATAAACTTCTTCATTATTTAGATTTTTTTATACACTGGCATCCAGTCATAGTTTTATTATTTTTACAGTTACAAAAGTTAAAAAGCAAAATAATGAAAGAAACTCCAGATAACAATTTTAACCAGAAAAGAATTAATAAACATGGGAATTAAAGCACAGATTTTCTAAGTTAGGTTGTGAAATCTTTCCTTAAAGATTTTAAGTAACCTTTAAATTCATCTGTCCAAAACAGCATAGGTGTAGTGAGAACTCTATTGGCTATTTATTGACAAAGAATAACAACTTCACTTGTCAGCACCGTGAAGATCCTTTATCAAAATGCTGATGTTCCCCTTATAGGTACATACCTGTCTGGCTGATCCACTAGCCTGCTTTACTTTTTCTGCTACTCCCCCTAAAAGCTGTACAAGTTTTGACTGCTTCAAGAGTTCTTCTCTGAGCCCTTTTCCTCCCACTGACAGGAGAGCCCCCAAAACATGTTCATATCGGGCCCCGAACTGTGCGTCATGCAGGGCGTCCTTGAGGAGCCTAACGGAGCAAAATACTTGTCAGTCACTTCTGAAAAGTGGATGAACATCTCCCAAAATCAATTTTACAAGTTTAATTTTAGGTCTTCAGAAATTTATTTTAAGTCATATAGGCAAGTAAAAATTCATTCATTATTATAGAGCTCTAATATTCCAAAGAGAGAGTTTTGTTATTTTTTGTTTTATTTCTAAGGACATAAAAATTTAATTTCTTAAAAGTAATGCCTTTATAAAATATCTGGTATCCACGGTAAGTGGTCTGGGTATACCATTTAGACTTTCAGAGTATGTCAAATACAGTACTGAAGAAAATTTAAATCTTACCAATATAAATTGTGCGCTATCTGTATATTTCCCAGTGCCCTGGACAGAAGGAAGCGTACTAATGAACTGTTCAAATAAATTTCATATTTCAAAGCCTACACATAAAAGAAAATAAAGAATTACTAGGGGTCAAACCCATACTACACTGTTAGGATAAAATTACCAAAAAAGAAATTATATAAAGCTCACTTCTATTGATGAAAGATGATACTGATAAAAATGAAACAGATAAATTAACTTAGGTTAAATTAATGAAATAAAGCAGGAAAGCACAGACCTGGGAATAACATTTATTAGCTACATTTAAATGGCCAGTAAAGAAAAATAAAAGCTCAAGTCTGATTTATTCTGAGAATCTAAAAAGTCAAAAAATTAAAAATTCAGATTTATATCTATATACACAAGCGCATGCAAACATGAGGTCTGCCCAGCAAAAGTCCAACCACTGTTAATATAACAAGAACGGTCTACGCAACATCAACGTAACACGGCAGCTGCGGCGAGCTGACTGGAGTGCGCATACGCGAACAATGATGTCTTCACTGCACCAGTCAGTGGGGGCAGTAGACGCCCTGAGTGAGCATGTGTGCTGTGTGGCCATCCCATTCAAAATGACTGAATGACTACAGCAACAAATCTGCATCAAATCTTGTGTTCAGCCTGAACATTCCTCTGCAGAAACTATTCGGATGATTCAGAAGGCCGCAGCTATGGGCAAGTGCTGACTGCAGCTTCGTCAGGACAATGCGCCCACCCATGCATCACGTCTCACCTGTACAAACTGTGGGAGAAGATCTGTCAGCTCATCATCACTAATAGCCTCGATCCAGGTCACAGCTTGGGACCTCACTTCCTGATCAGCAAATCTAGAAAAGGATCACAAAAACCAAGATTTGGCGGTGACTTCTTTCTAATGAAACTGTATTTCCTGAAAACATAATCTAAATCTATTCCTAACAATGATCGCTCATACAGCTCTTTATTCAAATGAAATGTGTGTCACCTTTTTTAGGAAGAAAATCTTCCTGTGCTATACAAATTCTTGTAGGGGACTGGTTTAGAAATGTGAAGCTTATAGAAATTAATTTTGGCCCACATCATAAAAATATAACAAATTATTCAAAATTTACAACCTAATTCCGTCTTTTGGTTAATTTTCAATATCACATGTCCTTTTAATAACCTCAATGAAAAGGTATATTAGTAGAAACATACATTTACACATTTATATTGTACCGAATTGCTTTCATGTTAAAGGGAAGTACTCCTGCAATATAACACCTTACTGGAAAAAATTAGCAATAATAAAAAGAGCAAATAAACTCCATCTTAATCGACTTACTTTGAATCAAGAAGCTCCAATGCAGTCAGTGAGTCTAATGGAGGCCACTGGTGAAGCAATGAGTAAATTTTGGCAAGATTAACCCATTTCCAGTTTGGGGCACTTGCTAGTATTTTAGGAAGGCAATTTGTGTGTTTCAGGCAATAATAACGTTTCTCCCACAAAAAGGCTTTGTCTTCTTTAGAAAGTCTGCATACATAACAGGAACTAAATTACTTCTCAGTGATATCATAATAACAGCTATAGTCTCAATGATTAAAAATACAAAGAAAAAATGTATTCATTTTAGGATAGCCACTTGTTGATAGAATCATTAATACTAATTTGGAACAGAAAAACGCAATGTACAGCAAACACCACTATTTACCCTAATTTAAGGAATAGAAAGAAATCATTTTGCCTTGATACAAGTCTTAGTTATGAAAATGAAGGATAATTCAGTACAATAAAAATTTATTGAGCTCTAACCAGATGCCAGGCACTAGAATCAGAGTTGAATAAGCAAAATCCACCCTAACAGCAAGGATTTTATTCATTTTACACAAGTAAAATCAAATGTTATATAACGCACAATTGCTATTACAAAATTTTGGAATATGATTGTTTATATAGCTCAATTTAGTATATTTAAAGAGAAAAGAACTTGTTTTGGAGATTTAATTTAGTCTTAATGACAAATGTTTATGTGAATGAAAGATTTCACTATTTAGTAAAATAGCCCACCCATGTACTTCTGTATATGTAATACACACACTGAAATGTATTCATCTCATGTGGAATACTGAAAAAATTCAAATACTGAAAAAGTGCACAGTGAGGTCCCTATTCTTCTAGTTCCCCTACCAGAGGCAACTGCCTGAGCTCATTTATTCTTCCAGAGTCCATCTGTACAGAAGCACAGACAGACACACATGTAGATCTTCTTCCTTTAGTGGGAACACACTAATACACTATTCTGCTCCTTGCTTTCGTCATTTAACGTATCTAACATATTAGTACATAGCTATAACTTCATTTTTAATAGTTATATAGGACTCTGTTGGCTAAATGTACCATAATCTGACCCCCATTAATGTATATTCCCTATCGGTTTTACAATAGTCCAAACACATACTGCAATGAGTCTCCATAAGCAAATACAAAAGGAGTTCTTTCCTCCTATAAGACATATAACAACCTGGAAGTGGAATTGCTAGGTCAGGCTCTACACATTGTGACCTTTATAAATTTTGCAAAATTGTTCTCCAAAGCTTTTTAGAATTCCACCAACAATATAATCTCCCCTTTTCTGTATCCTCATCAACATTTTCTATGACGAAACATTCTAATTTTCAACAATCTGATGTTTATGAAATGGTATCTTGTATCAATTTACATTTCCTTAATTACTGAGAGGCTGACATCTTTTCAAATGCTTACAAGACACTGCATTTCTTTTCCAAAGAATTATGTATTAATATTCTTTATCTAATTTTACTACTGAGTAAATTAGACAAAGTAAATGAGTAAATGTTGGTTTTTCTACAAATAAGGTTCTTTGCACCTTAAGGAAATCATCTATTGCTATTCACTGTACATACAGTTCCCTTTTGATCATGTAAAAACTTTGACCTGTACAAATTTCTGAACTTTTATATAGTTGTATAGTCTTTACATATAATTAAAAAGATATATAAAACTTTCCACACCAAGAACATTGCTAAATCATGAACTAAATCAGGGTATTTAACAAACCACTAACTTGAGCTTTACATTGTAAGAGATAAGTAGGCAAAACAGAATCAAAGGCGCATACCCAAGTGATGAGTCTTTGTGAAGAATATGGAGCAGTTTCCCTTTTGTATCATTTTCCAACGTTTCCACGTTGTATTGTTGCACAATACTTCTGTCAACTTGAGGAGTGGTGTAAATGATATCAAATGCGGGAGAAGGGAAGTCGACCTTAAAAATTTAACAGAAGTTGATCAAATTACAGCTGAACAGGCCACATATTGTCCACATTACCTTCTTTCTCTTTGAGAACATTGATTTTTCTTAGTCACCAGGGTAAAGTTTAGATTGTATATTAAATTAATGTCCTTTTGCTGAAAGTGATTACATTATTGGTAATTCTCAATAGCACATACATTGCTTGGGATGGGTACAAAGGCATATTTTACTGTTTCTCAGAAACAGGAAATGGTTCATTGGCATTTAAATTGAAAACAGACCCTAAAATTGAAACAAGATTGACTAGGCCTCTTTAATAACAACCCAAATCATGGTATACACATACTTTTTTATAAAGAAATTTATATATAAGCCACCCCATGTGTCAAAAAGTACCTTTACCTGTAACACTATTCTTTCCATCACATATCCTTTTTTGGGGACTGTTCCAGGAATAGGGGTTATATGTGACGAAGTCCAAAGATATAGAAGCTTAGTTCCACATGTTAAAAACCTTCATAATGTAAACAGAAAAATACTGTGGTTTTTATTTTAAAAATCAATCAAAACTTACAACACACAGTAATGAATTTGAAACATTAGTATTCAAACATTTATGAAACATCCTCTTTCTGAAAAAGAAGGTCATCTTTAAAAAACCTATCAGGAAGAGACACTCTCCACAGTGTACTGACCTTTAGGTGAATGGACTGAAGAGTGGGGGCTGGAACAAAGGAAGAGAGGAGGGATCACATCTAAGGAGGAACGGGGCTGAGGGCAGAACAGAGCACACTGCTCCCAGAACAAAGCAAGTCTGCATTATAGAACTGCTCCCTGACTTCTACTGCAAGAACAAAAATACATGCCAAAAAAACAGAACCTGCTTTGTGACTTCTTAAATGATCATTTAAGAAGTTTTATCTGCGCCCTGGGCCAGGGGTCAGTAAACTTTATCTCTAAAGGGCCAGACAATCTTTGTTGCAGAGACGCAAATCTGCTACTATAGTGCAAAAGTAGCCATGAACAACACATAAATAAATTTGTGTACTGTATCTAACAAAACTGTACTCACAAAACTGTAGGGCATGCTGACACGTGCCCTAGACAACCAGTTCACGGCCTACTTACATTAAACACATTTATCAGTAAACATACCGACATATCTTTACACAGAAGAAATTTCTGAAAACTAACATGAGATATATATAAAAGCAGAAAACTATAAACTTCATTAAACTTTGTTCATTTTATTAAAATAGCAAGTGTCCCTTCCAAAGCTAGACTCTAGTCCTACTGTTTTTTCTTACAGGTTAACAGCCTTTAAATCTCTGGCACATTAAATTCTGCTTTTTTTAAAACCATTCTCACCCCCAAACAGATTATTTTTTAGGGAAATTCCTATCACTTTTCATCTATCAATACTTTTATATGTCTCAAAATGGTAAAGTTTTATTTTAAAGTAAGTACAATGCCATTACTACTCCTACGGTAATTACTTAAAATCACCAGCTATCCAATCAATATTCAAATTTCCCAGATTGTCTCAAAAATTTTTTTTTAGTTGGTTTGTTCAATAAGGATCCAAGCAAGGTCCAAAATTTTCATTTGATTAATATGTCTTTTAAGTATCTTTAATTTAAGGGTCAACAAGACTTCAGCCTATTCCCTGGTTCTGTAAATAAACTTCTGTTAACCGAAACCACACACTGACTTATGTACTGTCAGTCGCTGCTTTGGCTTGTGTGGCGGAAACAACATGACCCACAAAGCCTGCTACTTCTCTCTGGTCCTCTTTACAAAGTCGGCCAACTCTCGTTTTGTTGTTGTTTGTTTGTTTGTAACAGCGAGACTATTCTTTTTTAAATGATTTTGTTTATTTATTTTTATTGAGAGTGGAAGGGAGGGAGAAAGAGGGAGAGAAACTTCTATGTGTGGCTGCCTCTCGACTACGCCCTGTTAGGGCGTGGCCCGCTCCCTGAGCCACAGCAGCGACGGAAGACTACTCTTGCCACGTGAGTTATCTGGGGAGAGCGCGAACGCAGCCCCCACTGCCACAAACTGCGCAGCTGAGACCCCACACTGGGGAAACTGCAGGGTCAGCACGCCCACAGTGCAGTGGGTGAGCCTCGCCCTGGGAAAGCCATCTTCAGACCATGGGGTCTCCCCTGCCAGGTAAGTGTCGCCAACCCTTGTTTTAATCTATACATTCTTCTTGTCTTTTCCCCCTGCCATTGTTGAAGGAGCCAATTCTTCTGTTCTGAGAATTTTCCTTACCCTGGATTTTTCTTACTGCACCACTCTGATCACTCAGCACACCCCTCTATCTCCCGCATTTTCTGTAGTAAAGTAGTAGTGAGATCTGGAGACTTGATCTGATTTGGGTTTAGTTATCTGGCAAGAACACTTACTACTTTTAGGGGGTATTGTATACTGTTTTCTACGGCACTATGCAGAGAGGCACACGCGGTTTGGTTTATCTCTCTTTCTGAGGTGTCAACATAATTTATTTAGGTGCAATCTAAACATCCATATTATAATAAAGTCGCAGACACAATAATTGCTTAATGGTTTCAAGCAGGTATTGGTAATCACTATTTATCAACGGTTCTCGAACAGGAGTGATTCTGCCCCCAGCAGACATTTGGCGATGTCTGGAGACATTCTGGGTTGGTAACTGGGGTGCCAGTGTCACCCAGCGGGCAGAAGGCAGGGACACAGCCAGACATCCTACAAGGTGCAGGACAGTCTCCCACAGCAAACCATTATCCAGCCCAGAATATCAACAGTGCCAAGACTGGGAAACCCTGGCCTAAATCTAACACTGACATAAATTATTTCAGTAGGAGCTGCAAACTTGTAATATTCTATCATTCCATCTGCATCTATTAGCTGAAATTTTTCTATAAAATACTTTCTCACACCAATTATTTGGTAACCCTGAGATGCACCTGTGAGGGAAAAGCAAGGTAAATGCTTGATCCTGGTTATTGAAAAATGAGCTAGGAACTCATGTGTGCTGAGGCTGACTGCAATGCCTCAGAGTCGTCTGGCTGCCACAGCAGGGACTTCATCAGGCTGTATGCGAGCTGCACTTGGACATGAATTGTTTTAAAAGTAATTTCGGGCCAGGGTTTCTGATTACTATGTGATAGTACATTAACTGAACTAAATAATTAACACTTTGTTTCTCTGAATGAATTAATGTAAAATCATCTGCCCTCTTAACACCTAAATATTTTTTGAATGTTAAGTACTAACATTACCTAGATTAACCGCATTACTTGGCAAAGTCTCAAACTGAATGCCACCTGTTCACTGTTTTAACAGCAGAGTGTAGAACCCGAAATATTTAATTGTCTAAAATCACTTACTCTATTGAATTCTGAAAGAATGTTAAGTCCTTCACCTAAAAAACAATTCTACCACTAATGAGCTCAGTGCCGTAGTACAAGTCATGTAAGCTCTCTGTACCAAGGAAGGGGTAGTAATAACCCTCACAGGGCTGCTGTGGGAATACAAGGATGTACACAGCACTCAGACTAATGACACCTAGCACACAGTAATGCTACGGGTTTATTACAGAGTGATATGCTATTAAACACAATAAGCTTCTTGGCTGCAAAACTTCGGAGATACTTTAACATGCTAATGTGCATTATCACTCTCAAAAATGTTACCATGTGTTGTATGAATCATATCCCAAACTTAATTCAACTGATTTTTTTATTTTTATTTTTTTCATTTAGGAAGACTCTTGATAGTCTCATGGAACATACTGTTACTAAAAACATAACTAAACTTGTCAGCTAAAAGGTCAGATAGATTACTTGCTACTAGTAGGTAAAAGCTTGAAAGAAATTTCTTTATCCCTAAGGATCATTAAGTTTTTGTACTCATGTAGAACCTTTGGCAATTAAAGGCCAGGGCCCATAGCAGTAAGGGTAGATGAATCAGGTAGCCAGGTAAAGACAAGGGAACAATGTTCAGTTGCAGGTTCCCTGAAACTTGAAAAGCATGGGGTAGGGATAAGAAGAGGAAAAATGGAGTTGTTTTAGTAATGTCAAGGGCACCTACAAGACCAAGTATTATATCAATAAAATAGTGCTTGACGAAAATGACAGTTTTATAAGCGAACTGATGGCTGCTTTTCTCCTGAAACAGAGGGGCAAACAATCCTTCGACTACCCATACAGACACGGTCAAACTAGAGCAGAGTAACTGGCTTCCTCCGATCTGTGTCTCTGAAAACTCCCTCTCACCACACTGAGGAACGCTGGGCAGCGCATCACCTCCAGTCTTCGTCACCCCCTGCCCGTTCTCTAGCCGGTCTGAGTGCTGCAGGTAAGGCCACAGGAACCCACCATCGCAGCTCAGCAGCACTTACCGTTTAAAGTCAAAGAGAGGCAAAGAAACTTTGCCCAAAGCTTCTGGCCTCTTTCTCTGCTTATTAGAATCAGGGGAACTTCCGCTGCTCTGATTTAAAATCCCAAAAAGAGTAAGGTGAAGAAGAGATTCTAATGGCAATTGTGATATCTGGATGGGAAAAATAATTCTAAAAGGGGAAAAAATGTATTAATAGAAAAAACAAATTAGATAGAATATATTAATCCTTTAATGAAACAGACAGTTGTAGGTATTTTAATTGACCCATCAAATGATCTTTAATCCTGAATAACCTTTACTAAAGTGGCAAGTTTGGCTAACATGTACCATAAAATATCTTAGACAAATTTTATTGAAATTTCAAATATATAACATTTCTTTAAAAGTTTGTTAGTGCATTTACTCAAGACTTGCAATGCCTATTTCTAGACAAAATAGTAGTAGTCATTTTTATTTCCTTTAGGAAGAACTAGACATTTATGAGTATGAGTACTTTTGATTCGGGACATATGTGTGCTCATATACACACAGACATGTGTATGTGTTTGCCAGTGTTCTGTGTTAGGACACGCGAGGTCAGCAGTGGTCACTCTGAGGAACCATGAGATGGCTAAGTGTTAAAAAGAAAGTGACACTTTTCCCCTTATATGCATTTTATATTATATAATTAGTTTCACAGACAAGTGTTATTTTTGTAATTAAAAAAATAAAAGAATAGGATACCACTTAATAAATGCAGAATAAAAAAATTAAAAGTTCTGCAATGTCCTATCTGCCTAAATAATGAAAGCATTCCCTTACTGTAAGAATGGTATTTAAAAATACTAAACTAAGCAATGTTACAACATACTACCTTTCTACAATTACACGTGAATTTATATATCTAACTTGACAAAGTCTAGGAAGAATGGCATATTTCTGCAATTTAACAACATGTAGATTTAAAAGAGTATTTTAGTTTTTTTAAATCAGAATTTCAGTCTGTTCTACAGCATGATATTTAAAAGAAACCTGCAGATGTCAGTAAGAATTTAATGGATTTTAATGGAAACTGTAATAAAAATAAAAACCAGGATGCATACATGGAAAAAAGTAAACAGGGCATACTGAAAAAAATAAAAAGCCAGAAACGTCACTTACAGCTCATCCCATTTAATTAGATAGAAGAAATTCTTATAGGTGCCAACCTTCTTTGATTGAATAGGCTTAAAAAGATCCTTTCCATTGTGAGACAGGGAACATATCAAGTAGTATTTTTCATAACTGAGAAAAGAAAGAGTTGAATTTTTATTTGATAATACAATTAGGTTAACTAACACAAATATATGTCATTAATTGTCCTTCCTAAAAGTGACTAATATCTGAAATAATTGGGTTATCATTCATATAAACTTAAGGAAAAACATCTGAAAGTTAAGTATTGCTAATTCTGTAAAATAAAGAGACACAGCAAAGGGAATGCAGAAGGAAACATGCTATCCCCAGCTATCAGTCTAAGGGGGCAAAATGATACGAGCTGGAGAATTTACCTCAATGTTATGCTCAGCTAGTTACCAGCTTTAGGTTTTAGCTGAATGATACTCAGTAATTATTCATTTTTAGGTAAATTCTAGGAAGAAAGAATATAAACATTATCATCCCTAGGTGCTATTGTCCTTTGCTAAGCCCCTGAAACAGAGTCAGTGAAGCACACAGACGGTGAATCGGTCTGACTTGCACGGAGTCAGTCTTCATTAGGGGGGATGGATGCTGTTACATTGTCATTAGACAGCAATAACTTAGCTCCGAATTGCCCTAAGCACAGAGATGGTCAGATACAATCAGGCCACCCTGTATGACAGAAGTCTTAGGTTCAGTAAAACTATTCTACTAGCATTCTAACTTACTGCTAGGTTTACACATTAACCACTTTGTTCATATATATAAATATATTATAAATATTGTTTTAAATCTAACGTCACTGGTTCACAAACACCCCTAGCCAATGATTTGATCGCTCTTCTCATTTATCCCTCTTTATTTAGGCATTTTACTAACTTTATTTCCAGCTTAATTAATTATCACTGTAGTTTTCTATATTGTCTTCTAAGTATTTGTTCGCCTTATTAGTATTCCTATTTTTATTTCTGTGTGTACGGAAGACAAGGGGGGCATTATCCCTGCAACTTGCCAAAAGAATGAAACACCTTCAGACAGCAGTAGTACCCACTTAAATGCAAGTTCCAGGGGCAGAGTTTTGCTGCCTTTGTTTATTGCCGAATCCCCAGAGGCATGAAGAACTTACCCCACAGATGGTGCTCACTAAATATTTCTTGAATAAATTAATATACCCCATTCAACTCATTTTGTTATTTTTTATATTTCATTTGTTTATTTTATATAAAGGTCAATTTAAGCGGAATTTACATTTGATATCTTTTTACTGGACATTACCTTCTTTTATAGCATTAAGCTATCATTATACTACTACTTACTTTAAGATATTCAACTCAGACTTTTCAGTTTATATTACTTACTTGCAAATAAGTTGAAGGTGGCAAACTTTATGGCACTAACAAAACAATCCAACAGGAAAAACCCATATTAAAAATTATAGAAGAGGCTGGTGTGGCTCAGTAGATTGAGCACCGGCCCGTGAACTGAAGGGCTGCCAGTTGGATTCCCAGTCAGGGCACAGGTCCCCAGTGAGGTACACGTGAGAGGCAACTACACACTGATGTTTCTCTCCCTCTCTTTCTCCCTTTTCCCCCCGCAAAAAAATAAAATCTTTAAAAAAATATATAAAAGAAATCTACTCTTGCACACTTGAAAGCCCAGCAAGCAATAAACTACTGTACTAAAAGGGGAAAAATGTGCTAACGTTTAGTCCTGTTACACTGTTTCAAATTACCCTGGTTCTAAAGGAAAGCCAAAAGAATAGCAGTCATGAATTGACTAATTTATTAATCAACATTTGCCCTTTTAATTTTAAACATATGTTCCTGCCTTTTTCCCATGTAGTAAGAGTGATATTTGTTACTGGAACAGCTTCAAAAATCTCTGTAATTTTTATGAAAACCACCAAGGTATCTGTGATTCTTTATCATCCACTTAAATACCAAGATACCAGTGGGTGCTGACATCTTACAAGATCAGAATAACTTCTAGGTAAAGCTGTACATATTTTATTTTGAACAGCTGCTTACTTTGATACCCAATTACTTGAAATTCCATGCGCAGCAAAAATAGTAAACTGGAGCTGTTCTGCTGTGGTCCATGCTTCCTTGATGCTCCTGTCACTTTGGACACAGCCTGCAGGACTCCTACCAGAATTCCCATGGAGTCGGAGAAGATCATAAACTGCTGCAGTTAACTGGTCCATGCTTACTTGAACAGGATTTTCAGGATGCAGTGAGCCTGGATGTAAAGAAATAGTTACCTCGATTCTCTGAAAAAGCAACAATTAGTGATAAAATGTAAAGAACTGAAGACATACACACCCCTAGTCAAACTCCTGCTGGCGTCCCCCTCTCCGGACAGGGAAGTCACCTGCATACACATACAAATCCGTCAAAAAATGGCCCATGACAAAACATAAAATGTTAAGCTTTCATTTCAAAACTTTCCCAGGGGAAACTTCCCCAAAGTATCTGCAGAACTAATAAAACAATAAAAAAGTAACCCCCCCACCAAGTAAACATGATTTTTAGTAAAGAAAATCATAATACTATAATTTTATTAACCAATGTCACTCCCCAAAATTTCAACTATTTCAATAATTTTCAAAAGAAAATCATGAACTGAAAATTATTGCAAAGTACACTAGCTCAACAAAATCTGCCTCACTAAACTAAACGAAGACTTGAGACACGAAGTGATGAACATGCTAATACAGCATTCCATTCTGCATTAGTTGCTCCCTCTTCAGCAGGGTAGGAATGACTTGAAGAAACCAGAACTCCTTACCATTCGGTGTCTCCACACAGCGCTGAGCTCTGCTCCTACTCTCTGCTCTACCCAGCAAATTAACATAATGAACCTCAAACATTAGGGCCACGGTAGCTGATCACTTCCAAGTGATTTCAGATGTATTTTTAAATTTTTAAAAACAAGCACATAGTAAGAAAAAAAAGAGAGACCCAAACTTCCATATACCATATGGACAGGTTTTCTAAGAAGAAATGGATTGAGCTTTCACCAAGCTATTTGTTGAGGGGCACACCATCAACATAACTTTAAATTTATCATATCTTGCAATCCACTTCCTCTCATCCTTCCAGTAAGAGCTATGAACATCCCTGTGAACAGAATCGATTAAATGCCCATGGAAAACCCACAGGGAGAGCTTTCACTAAGAGCAGTAGTATGCTATCAAAAGAGGGCTTTTACCCTGGTTTCCACTGTGGTAGTAAGTCAGTCACTGTTACTGAGGCATTTGGGTCTTCTCAACAAGGAGGAGGCATGGTCCAAAAGAGAACCCCCGTATGGGCAGTCATGGACGCTTCTATCCAGAGGGAGAAACAGTACCTACTACCACCCAGGTCCTTCAAGCCAACCAACTCATTATGCCCGAGTTCCTGCTCTATACACAAAAGGTTCACGCGTGGGCATCCACCTGTTCAACATCAACTCTCAGAAAGCTCTTCTAGCCTCCTCTTAGGAGTTCTCCACCCTACCAGGTAAGTCACCCAGTCAACTCAAGAGTAAAAGCCAAAATAACGTTTCGTACAGAAGCAAAAATCTGTCAGTTTCAGTGACAGATGCTCACTTCAGTATGTAGCTGCATGTAATAAAACATTAATTACTAAAAAATACTCACATCAGCACTTTTACTCCTTGGAAGATTAACTGCTCTCTTTAGCTTCTTGACTGATTCTGTAATGGCAGGAGTCTCTACACCATCTAAAGCACTGCAGATTTTTCTTACAGCTTTAATAACTTGATCTACTGCTCGGTGCTGGTTCTTCAAAAATAAAAAGTAAAATAAACGTAAGCATTTAGAATTTAAAGGATCAGTTTCAGGAACGAAGTCAGAAACTAGACATTTCAGATGTGCCTAAGAACAGATGTCCTTTACTCTTTTGTGATGAAAAACAAAAAGACAAGATTGCATTTCAACCCTGGCTGGTGTAGCTCAGTGGATTGAGCATGGGCTGCAAATAGCTGGTTCAACTCCCAGTCAGAGCACATGCCTGGGTTGTAGGCCAGGTCCCCAGTGGGGGCTACGTGAGAGGCAACCACACGCTGATGTTTCTCTCCCTCCCTTTCTTCCTCCCTTCCCCTCTCTCAAAAAATAAATAAATAAAATCTTATTTAAAGAAACATTCTTATATAACGCATTAATCCATCAAACATTTATGCCAAACTTACACGCCAAGTACTGTTAGAATGGGTTGAAACTCAGTACTGTACCATCCTTTAAAAATTTAAGTTTTTCCACCATGAGGCTTAGCCACCAGAAACTGAATGTTCCCTTCATCTTCATGCTTAAATGAAACCACCTCATTTTCTCAAATACCCAATTACCCTGCTGTCCTCTGAGCCTGAAGGTTTATTATCTAGCTCCCCACTTTTGTTTTCTTATATCTCTGCTTACTTTTACTCCTCTACCTTCTTGCAAAACCTTTCCAGTTTTAAGGCTCATGCCATTTTTGCTATGCTATTCTCCATCATTTTTATGTGCCAATTATCAAATTATTATGTATCAGTTAAAATCTACTCTTTTTTGCTCTACTTTGTGTTACTGGAGCTACTAGACATTTCTCCTTTGCCAGCAGGCAAAGTGCTAGGATCTATCCTTAGAGGGCACCAAAGGGACACTCAATGGCAAAGGCAGTGCAAGGGTAACTCTCATCAGGGTTCTAGTCCTCTACTTTTTAGTTCAGGGTAGGAGCCCAGTGGTCCTCAAAGACCAGTGCCAGCTGCATGTTCAGGCCAGGCTCTCCCCATCTGACAGCTCTGGCAAGTTTCTTTGCCACAGGCAACCTGTGTACCCGTGTGACAGCCATAAATTTCAGCATGGTGGGAGAGAGTGTTTCTTCACTCTCCACTGTTCCTCAGCCCGGAGCTGATAGCTGCTTTGTTGCACCTGCCACTCCAGGACCCCTTTGAGCAGGGGTGGTAAACTTTTTTTTTTAAGGCCAGATAGTAAATGTTTCAGACTCTGTGGGCCACACAGTCTGTCACAAGTCAACTCTGCTATTAAGGATGAAAACTGACATGGATAATTCATAAATGAATGAACATAGTTATCTTCCAAAAAAACCTTATTTACAAAAACACCCAACAGGCTTGATTTGACATGTCAATAATATGCAAATTTCTGCCTTAGAGTCCTCTTTAACCCCTTATAGTAATTAACTACTTTTACTAATTAATGACTCTTCATATGTCCCTGTTCAAATAACTAGTAGTATAATTTCTGTCTCCTGAGTTGGCCCCTGGCTGAGTGATCTGCCTTGCCACTTACACATGGTCACCTCCCTCACGGCACGCCACATTTTTACTCTGGTTATTTACCCAACTTTCTACCCTACACCCTATGACATCCCTCAGTTACATCCATGTCGACGTGGAGCACACAGGACCTCCAATCCCCGAACTGTACCCTACCAGAATCTCATCTACAAACCATACTCTGATCACAATCTCCTTTGCTGGTAGCCCTCACACCCTTGGTCTAACAAAACCTGCTCCGTGAGCTCAGAAACTTCTCTGCTGCTTCTACGGACAGCTGGGCACTTCTAACAAATCTCACAACCATACAGATTCAACAGTCCCCAATTTTAGCAGGAACCTACCTGCCACTTAACATTCCCTTTACCTGCTCTTGGTAAGCTCTCTTTCCCATTCCCCTTAGAATATGCAGACGAACCATTATTCCTTGCCTCAAAACCCCTGTTGCAACACTACTTCATTTTATTAAAATAATTAACATCATCTCTAGAAAGCAAAGATGAAGAAGAATGAAAACTTCTGCAACTTCCTGACCTCCTTGCAACCTACCTCATGAGAAATTAAAAGATATATCCACACAAAGACTTATATAGGAATAATTATAGCAATACTATGTATAAGCAAAAACTATGAACAGTCTAAATGTCATTATTTATTGAATGGATAAACAAAAAAAAGTGGTATATCCACACAAAGTATTCAGCAATAAAAAAGGAACAAACTCTGACTACATCCTACAATTTATCTACTACAACATGGACAGAGTTTAAAAACAGTCCAATATGAGAAAGAAATCAGATATAAAAGACTACATGGGGTATGTTTCCATTTACATGAAATCTCAAAGGCAAATCTGTCAAGACAGGAGCCAGAATAGCAGTTGTCTGAGGCCGGGAGCAGGGAATGGCTGCCAAGTAGCTCACGGAGGTGATAAAACTGTTCCAAAACTGGACTGTGAGAACAATTATACAACTCTATGCATTTACCAAAAGAACCACTGAATTGTACACATCCGATGGGTAAATTTTACAGTATATAAATTATATATCAATAAAGCTATAAAATATAAGGAGTAAATACGACAGAGTCACTATTTTAATAGGACGGTCAGTGAAGAGCTCTCAGATAAAGACACATGAGTGCAGACCCTGAAGAACTGAAATATAAGCCGTGCAAGCATCTGGGGCACGAGAAATAAAAGAGGGAAAAGGCAAGAGGGTCCCAGTTGGGGAGCATGCCTACTGATCACCTAAGAAAGAGGAGGACATAGGTAGGAGGCCAGCTCAGAGAGGTGGTGGCTCAGAATGTGTGGGAGGCCTGAAGCCACAGCTAGGGCTTTGAATTTTACTGAGGTAAAAGAGATTTTTGTGAGCAAGAGGGACATGACTTACCACTTTAACAGGGTTTCAGATGGAGGATAAAAAAACAGGAAATCGCTGGAGCAGTGGTCAGACTGAGGAACTTGGAGGTATTCATAAAAATTAAAGAGAAGGTATTTAACATGAAGAGGGGGTAGTACTGAGGACTCAATATTTTGACATTGGAAATCTGTTTGGGTTCCAATGACCCTGTCTGGTGAATAAATATATTTAAATAAATAAATCAATAAAATATATTTAAAGAAAAAACAAGGGCAGAAGCTGAGAGACCAGTAAGGAACTACTGCAACTACTGTAACTAACAGGACTGTAGCCTTGACAATGACCAGAAGTGGTCACATTCCTAGTGTTTTCAGGGTAGAGCAGGTAGGAATTAGAATGAATGTGGGATGTGAAAGATCCTTTTCTTGAGAAATCAAATATGATGCCAAGGTTTTAGCCTGAGCAGATGGAAGGTCAGAGTTGCCATTTATTCAAAAAGGGAATTATAATAAATAAGTATGATGGGTAGTATAAAGAAATCAGTTTTCTGCCCTGGCTGGTATAACTCAGTGGACTGAGCATGGGCCTGTGAACCAAAGTGTCACCGGTTTGATTCCTAGTCCCGGCACATGCCTGGGTTGTGGGCCAGGTCCCCAGTGGGGGGCGCACGAGAGGCAATCGCACATCGATGTTTCTCTCTTCCTCTTTCTCCCTCCCTTCCCCTCTGTCTAAAAGGAAATAAATAAAATCTTTTTAAAAAGGTCTAAGTTACTCTTTTAAAAAATAATAATTAATTTTTAAAAATCAGTTTTCTACATCTAAATTTGAGATGTCACGTAGTAAGATACCTGAATGTGGAATTGAGGGGAGAGTTAAGTCTGGAGACACAAATCGGAACCATGAGTACATGCAGGGTATTTAAGGACAGGAGGTTAAGTGAGGTCACCTAGGCTGTGAACAGAGAGAAGAGAAGAGGTCCTAGACCTGGGGCATTCTAACGTTAGGAAGTCGGGAAGATAAGGAGTTCAGAGGGAAGCCACAGGTGACGGTGAGGACAGAACAGACACTGGATGTGGGAGAACCAAGAAAGTGGTAGCCCAGAGGCCATGTGAGTGTTTTAAGGAGGAAATAACCAACTCTATCAAACACTACAGAAAATTTGAGAAAAATCAAGACTAAGAACTTACTACTGGAAACATGATCATGGAAGTCCGTCACGATCTTCCTAAGTGCAGTTTTAGGGAAGTGCTGAGACTGAAATCTCAACTGGAGAGGGTTCATAAGAGAATGAGAAGAGGAAGTGGGAGCCGCAGAAACATTAACTTTCAAGAGTCCTGCAGCGAGAGGAAGAAAGAAGGGGAGTGGCTGCTGCAGGAAAATGTAGATTTTTTTATTCAGTGTGGGAGATACATCCAGGGCTCACTCCTTGAGCTCTTCTTCTCTACCTGCAATGGGGATCTCATCCAGTCTTATGGCTGAAAAATACCATTCATATTTTGATGATTCCCAAGTTTATCATCATCTCCAGCCTGGACCTCCTCCATTAAATTCCAGATTCACATCCAACTGTTTACTCAACATCACTATTTGGACGAATAACAGTCATACCAAACATAATGTCCAACACTGAGTAACAGATCTTCTCCCCAGACCTGCTCTTCTTACAATTTTCCCATATCTCACTAAAAGACAACTCCAAAGTTCCAAATGCTGTTAGAAAATCTTAGAGTTACACTTAACTCCTCTCTCTCTCTCTCCTCTCTGTCTCTCTCGCTCATGCTCTACATCAAATCTAAATCAATCAGGAGTAAATCATCCCAGCATAAACTTGAAAATATCCACAGAATTCAGCCCCTTCTCATCACTTATACTGTAATCATCCTCGTCCAAGCCATCATCATTTCTCCTGCAGCGAAACATCGGAATTAATTTGTTTCTACTCTCACCCCCTCCTTCATTCTATTCCAGCTACAAAGACCTAGTGGACCTTAAATATACCAAGCACACTCCTCCCCCAGATAACCAGTAACGTCTTCCTCTCCTTCAGTTCCTGAATCAAATTAATCTTCTCAACGAGGCCTTCTCTGACTACCTCATCTGAAATTGCAACATTACTCTCCTCTTTCATTTTTCTCTACAGCACTTTCCACATGATACCACATATATTTTCCTACTATATTTTATTGTCTATCTCCTCCAACTAAAATGTAAACTACGGGCAGGGATTATAGTTTCTTTTGTTCACCCTTGTATCCTCAGCACTTACAACAGTGCCTCACAATGAGGAGATACTCAGTAAACATTTATGAATAAATGAAGACATGTATGTGCTGGTAAGAATGGATTCATTGTTAGAAATACAGAAGTTATCTTACACTATTTCTTCTTCTCTTACCTTATTACCCATCAAACCTTACCAATTTCACATCCTAAGTATTGTTAATCATTTCTCTCCTTTTTAACCTTCACCACAGCCATTATCTTTTACTTGAACTACTATTCAAAAAAACCTTCCTGCCCTGGCTGGTATAGCTCAGTGGATTGAGCACAGACCTGCAAACCAAAGGGTCGCTGGTTCAATTCCCAGTTATGGCCTTGATTGCAGGCCAAGTCCCCAGAGAGGGCCATGTGAGAGGCAACCACACATTGATGTTTCTCCCCCTTTCTTTTTCCTTCCCTTCTCCTCTAAAAATCAATAAATAAAAATCTAGGAAAAAAAAAGATAAACCTGCACAAACATATTAAAAAAAAAAAAACCTTTCTAAATAGTCTTCCTAAAACCAATCTTGCCAACCCTAGGCCTTACTTCCAGGGTATAGCCAAAGTGATTTCAGCTCAGGATTACCCACGTCACCCACCCCACCCCACTTCCCACCCTTAGCTAAAAACACTTTAAATGGCTAGAGCGGGCAATCAGCAAACTTTTTCTGTAAAATGGCAAAGAGTAAATAGTTTAGGATATATGCTCTCTGTCTTAATTACTCGAATGCAAGCACAGAAAATTATATAAACAAATGGGTATGGCTGTGTTTAAAAAAAGTATTTACAAGAATAGAAAGCAGACTGGAAAGTGCCCTTATGCGAGTCAGGACAGCCCGGGCGTTCCCTCTGCTCTCGGCCACATGATACAACAAGAAGTCAAGATGTTCAGTCTGCAACTAGAAAGAGGACTCTCACTGGAACTTCGCCATGCTCGCACCCTGATCTCAGACTTTCAGTCTCCAGAACTGAACTCTATTTTAACAGCCTTTCAAAAAGAAAAAAAACAAGTCACATAGAAGAATGGGAATAACTGAAAGCTTCAAGTTTGTGTTGCTACTTGCAACTGTGCTGGTTATTCTAAACTCACACCAGTTGTGTCTGACATTAACAAAGACCTGAGTTCTTTGACTTGGACACGGCGGCCCTTGGCTCTCACCTGGTATGCCTGTGGGTAAGATGAAAACAATTTCTTAGGGTATTCCCCACTGCGACATGCTGCACTGGAGGGAGAATGGGCCTGGGACTATGCAGACCTATGTTCTACGTAGCTGTTATCTGGCCTTCGAGAACCTGCTTAGCATCTCTGGGCTTCAGACTCCTCGATTATAAAACGCAGTGGAAACCTGTGCTGTAGACGACGAGGGCTCACCACAGCGATGCTGCCCAACAGATGGCTGATAAATGATAACCATTAATGTTACTATTTTCATTACATTCCGGAGAAATGGCACTTATATACTGTAGGATATAATAATGTGGTTCCATACAATCTGTTTTGTGAGTTCTAATGGTAAATCTATATTAAAACTGGTATACAGATCAACAGCATATAACGTAGTAAGTATGGAACAAGATTTTAAAAATCTAATCAGTTTACAAGATGAAGTGGAATGTTATATTATCATTAGCATTGATATTTATTTATTCTGATGAGATGAGACTTGTAATTGATCAGAGCTAAAATATGAAATGTGAAAGTTGGGAAATCTTTGAGGGAGAAGAATGTATAAATCAAAGATGAATATTTGTTTTATGTAACAAAGTAGCATTTAGTGCACCTTTGTGGCATGAAAATGTTAATGCAACCTCCAAGCAAAGCTGAAAACACAATATTAAATACGCGAAAAAGGAAAAAAGTGGACGGGAGGTGCACTCTCCCTCCTAGGAGCACGCATGTCTTTCTCCTCCTCCTATATCCCGCCCACCCCCCCACCCCAAAGCATTGCCTTTAACTTTCTCTCCTAAGCTCCAAGGGCCGTTCTTTTGCTTCTGTAACTTTCTAAATAAACTTCCTCTTATAGTTTAAAAAAGGGGGGGCAGCTGGATATGGCCCCCTGATCTAAAGAATAAAACTCTTTAACATGAATTATGAGGCGATAACTTAGGTCTGCCTTCACCTCACACTTTGTACTCTATCATGTCCTCTATCATGTGGTGGACATGCTTATACGTCCACCACATGTAATACAGCTGTGTACTTTTCTTCCCATGTCCTTCCAACTACCTTCTTCTAGCTACTGTTTAACACTGGGTAAGGTGGGGCTCAGGCAACATCCCTTCTTAGAAGCCTTTCTTGAACCCTTAAGTTGAGAGACGTATCCTTTGATCTCCCGAAGCACCTCAATACATGCCTCTACTTCACATTTAACACTGAAATTCTGTTTAAACCCGTTACTGGTCTTAAATTCTTGACAGATGAGTACTAGTTCATTCATGTCCGTAACCCCAATAAGCAGCACACAGTGAGCGCTCAACAAACGCCTTCTGGACTGAACCGAAGGTTCTCAGTAACAGAGCTGAAGTGAGAGCCGACGAGGCATTGCGGACAGCTTCCGCTAATGAGCTGGGCCAGAGAACAAGTCACCAAACATCAGCGTCAAGAATGCAGTTTAGCCCCGACTGGTATGGCTCAGTGGGCTGGGCACCACCCTGCAAACTAAAAGGCTGCTGGTTCGATTCCTGGTCAGGGCACACGCCAGGGTTGCAGGCCAGGTCCTCAGTTGGTAGCGTGAAAGACAACTGATTGCTGTTTCTCTTTCTCTCTTTCTCCCTCCCTTGCCCTCTCTCTAAATGAATAAATTTTTTTTAAAAGAATATAGTTTAAATAGTCCATCAGTATTTTATCCAATGCTAACACTAGTATTTAAAACAGGACAGAGACAAGAATCTTTCAGTCATCGTGTCAGAATGTGAATGAAGACTTACTTCAACTCGAAAAGCCAGCTCCACGTGGTTGTGGTAGGAATCTAAGAGTTCTTCAATAGGGTGTCTGAAATAAAGGGCAGTTATTGCGGCTGAAGGACACTATACACAAAAGTGGTTGTTTTACTTGCCAAAATAAATGTATTCACACTGAAAAGTATGAAAAGCTGCAATTAATGCTTTAGATGCCACACCTTGTCACGACTTCTTTATAAGGCTTTTCTATTTGATGCAGGTGTTTGTTTAAATCCACTGGTGTTTCATCATCTTCCGCCTAAACAAACATATATACACAAATGTTTACCAAAAAAATCAAATCTATTTTTGGTCTTTCTATTGCCAAATTAAATATGGTTAAGCGTATGATAAATTTTTAAAGCTAAAGTAATTTTTCAGAACAAAGGAAAATATCAAAATTATGTTATTTATAGTTGACTCTAAAAAAGTGAATAGTCTGAAAATCTTTAAGAGGAAAAACATAGTACTTTTAAGTCTAGTTTCTACATATAAACAGCTCCCAATGCCAAAACTACTTCTGTTCTATTATACAGAGACTGGGAAGCTAAAAATACTTTTAAAGATGGCTGACAGCCAAATGGAGGTGCGGTGGGAACCAGATGGGGAAGAAATCATTTGAATTTCCGCATTTTCTTTCTAATGATAATCAAGTTTCTCTATATCCTTAACACAATAAATGAGGCATTAGTCTCTCCCACCATAAGCCCTCACTATATAAATATACTCAGGAACATCATTCCTTCAGAAATGAAAAGAGAAGTTACTAATGATTGCTAAAATAAACTGAATTTTGTGAAATAGTTTCCACTACCTAACATAGCAGCAAAACCTAAGAAAATAGAGAGTAAAAATGACTGATATTTTCCCACCCAAAATTCTACCATGTGAAGAATAATTTTCTTTAGAGATTAAAATTCAAGTGTGTATACAGTAATAAAATGGCCTCATTTCCTGCATGCTATTTTGTTTTAAACTCCAAAAAAAGGACTCTACTTTTAACACAGAATTAGTTTTCATTTGGTGAGAAGTAATGTATTTTTCTCAGTTTGGTGCAAAGGTCAGTGTAGATCTTTTTCCCCCAAAAAAACTATATTAGTATTCAAAATCTTTCCTTCTTCCTCATTTCTCCTTGACTAGAAACTGACGTTTTCATTCATTCTTGTGTAATACTATTACAAATCAAATTTTTCATTCCTCCACTTTGATTTTCAAATAGGCCTCTTGCTCTGAGTAGTATGCTACCTAACCTTCTTTGATTAAAAATCTCCTGGCATCTGCTAAAAAGACTCCTTTTGAGAAAAAGAGCTCATCACTTCCAGTCCAACCCAGAAATCTTGCAGAACACAACAAACTGCCAATCAGCTCCTTAGCAGAATTATTCAGATATAACAAAAGCAATTCCATCATAAGGCAAACACTTACTGTTCGCGCTAGATTTTGACACATTGCACTTAAGGGCAGAAGTTGTAGTTTAATCTCCGTGTCCCATTTTCGGCAGTTTTGAATATGTTCATGACTTCCAAGGCAATGATTACTGTTAAAATATAGTAATTGTTCATCAGTGTTTTGTTTTCTTAAAAATAGAAATGATAAGAGGTGAGAGTAAAATATAAATTCCATTTGCATCAGAAATGGAAGAGAATGGTAAAATACGGAGATGGTTTTTTTAACCAAATATGAGCATTTGAGTAGAGGACTAATTCCACACGAGAGGAGTCAAAACAAAGAAGAAAGAAGATGAAGAAAATTTTAAAAATAGGGACAAGACATTTTTAGTGGCCTAAGAAAATGAAATCTGTAACAAGAATAAATGCCAGATGCAATAATGATTGGGTTCAGAAAAAGTCATATAACGATTATGTTAGGTAAATAAAAGGAAATCACAACTGACCCCTTTGTATAAAATAACAGCACATGCTGCAAAAGGAAAATGAAGGCTGTGATGATGTCAGTCACTATTGACCCTTGGCAGAAAGAAAAAAATTCACTAATCAACCAATTGCCCACCATTCTTCCCATCTGAGACTAATACCATGTCTTAATTATCTCTGAAATCCCTCCACTGTCTGAGACATGACTTCTTAGACAAAGTATGTCCCAATACAATTTTACTGATACAATGAATCAATTCAGTAGGAGCCAGTGTATCTTTGCATTACAAATGGAATTTAAAATTTTTCTAATTTAAGCTGTTAAAAGTGAAATTTCCAAAGATGTTGCTCAGCAGTTAAATGAACAAACTTACTTTTGTAGCACTTCCTCTTGACCACAAACTTTCAAAACGTAGCTGCCGACATCTACTTCGTTCAAGTCATCGTGCACCCAGCAAAGGGCCTGCATGATGATGATTTCTACAGTAGAACTCACTGGAAAAGAGTTGGTCGTCATTTGCATTTTGCTCACTTAACTCTAAGTATACATTTATTCAGATTATATTTCTTATGTCTAAGATGGCACTATACAATAAACATATAATGCAGGTCACATGTATAATTTAAAAATTTCTAGTAGCCACAATGAGAAAAGTAAAAAGAAACAGGTGAAGCTAATTTTAATGTTTTACTTAACCTAATATATCTAAAATATCATTTCGACATATAATCAGGATTTTAAAATTACTGATATCCTATACTCGCTTCAAACTAAGTCTTTGAAATCCAGTGTGTATTTTATATTTATACCTCATGTCAATCAATCTACATTCGTCACATTTCTGGTGGTTACTGTATCAGGGTAGATCTAAGCGAAGAAAGCCATCTCCCTATTGCAGACGCTTCCAAAAAGGATGACATTTAGCAGTTTCTAGCAAACAATGACCTAAACCACTTCAGAAGGAAAAGAATCACCATTTTAAATGTTTGACGTTTGCCTAGTATATTTTCTGACAAAGAATGAAAATCTAGCAAGGAAGAAGTACTGTTCAATTACCATTCTTGGCAATAGCTGGATACTAAGATTACAACAAATTAAAAACTAAGGAAACCTTTAAAGTACACTATTTCTATACTTCAAGCTCCTAAGTTCAGTTTAGAAAGCAACGATTACACTCAAACTTCATGAAAGTTAACAGCTTGGCAGTAAAGGCCATAAAACCTCTATCTAATACAATGGCTACATTTCTGAATAGTCAAATGAATGGTGACATTTATCATTTGAACATACAATAGGTATTTAGAAATATTTTTAAGCAATTAGATCTTAGTATTAGATCTTAAGCAATTAGATCTTTAGAATAAGTCCAAATTTGACACAGATGAAAATATTTGTTATCAATGAATAAGCATTGATACTCATGCTTATTTCATTCAACAGGCCTATTATCTTTTTTCCCTTCAATTTTAGTATTAATTCTTACAGCATACTTAGATTGAAATGATACCTCAAAACAAAATGTGTGAGGTTATTTTTTTAAACAATCCTTCCTTCAGAAACGGAAAGAACGACTCTTTATAACTGTCTAACATTTTTCTTTCAGATTATATTTTTTCAAAGGGCCTTGAAAAGTTCAAAGCTACAAAGAAAGTATCCAAATACCGAGCATATTCCTAGTTATAACCATTAAAGAAAAAAAAGGGCAAAATTTTTAGGCCAAAGTACTGTAGAAATATAAGATCTTATTTCACTGTTAGAAACCCATTAAAATAATACAAATTGTGAAAAGCAATACACTATGAAAGAAAATAAGAGTAGTTTTAAAAATTATAACAAAAAATTCCTACAGAGTTGGGGATATATCGCTAGAAAGGATACCCACATCAAGTTTTGAAGGAAGACTTACAACCAAAGGAGAGCCTGGCTGGTGTGGCTCAGTGGATTGCGTGCCAGCCTGTGAACCAAAGGACTGCTGGTTCAATTCCCAGTCTAGGGCACATGCCTGGGTTGCAGCTGGGTCCCCACTGAGGGGCTGTGGGAGGCAACCACACATTGATGTTTTTCTCCCTCTCCTTCTCCCTCCCTTCCCCTCTCTAAAAAAATAAATAAATAAAATCTTAAAAAAAAAAAAGAAAGAAAAGAAATATCTTCTCCTTAGAAGAGTGATTTTCAACCGGTGTGCCACAAGAATTTTTAAAACATGCAATACCTGACTCTTTAGTCAGGGGCACCTAACCTCTATTCCCTTAGATTATCAAGTTAAAAAAAAAGACAACAGTCAACACAATGACAACCATCGGTGTGAATGAATCAAAATTATACCTATTTTTCTGTCAGGTCAGCAAAATATACATATTTTTTGGTGTGCTGCAGAATTTTAGTAATTAGTTTATATGTGCCATAAGATGAAAAAGGTTGAAAATCTCGGCCTTAGAGGAGCTTAGCAAGACAACTAGAATTTCAATTTTACTGACAGCTTTTTATAAACAAGCATTCTTCTTGCCATTAAACAAACAAAAAAAGAAAATAAAGAACTGGGCTTTCTATTTAATTAGCTATCTTTTTATTAGACTTGTTATATAATGCTTTGGGGCCTTGGCCAAGAGCCACTGATTAACCAAAATTACTCAGCCTTCTTCAGAGAAATATGTACAGCAGTTAAAGATAAAATGATTTCCCACTTGCCCTACCCAGGCAAGTATCCAAATGAGATGCCAAGTTTTAGAAGAGGGTAACTAATGAATGTTAAGTGTTTAGCCACACTCATGCACACAGATTTTTTTAAAGGATACTAATAACAGAGTTGGTTTATAAAGAAAATAATAATTATTAACATTTTAAACATTTTCTCTCTTGCCAGAGCAAAACAGGACAGTTGGGGAACTACAAACCTACCATCACATGTAAAAGTAACTGGTAGTTGAAATCCTTCTATTTCAATGGAGACCTTCACGCTAGCATTTTCTCCACATACGTTTCTTTGCACTGTGACTGGACTTAACAAATAGCCTGGATTTGTGTGGTGGTTGGTATATGGAAAGTTGGTCTTCAATCTGTTCACAAGAAAGAAGAAATTAAATTCTTTTTTTAAAAGCTGCATTTATGTGAGCCCTGAAATAGACTGTTCATGCTTATAGCCATTCAATTCTGTGCCTTTGTTCAGTTCTAGAGAGGCTCATGAAAACTGCAATGGACCCCTGCCAATATCCAAATACCAGCATTTGCCTTTAAATACAAGGAATCCAAGGGAAGAGACTAAGCACTGCCAGGACCGCTTTGGTAGCCGTATCAACGTTAACCAGGCACACACGGGCCCACGGCCGCCGGTTACGTGAGGCGCTCTGCTTCAGATTCTTTTGCTACACAGTGTAATTACACAAAATGGTACGTTTTTAATGAATCACTGATAATATAGGTAATGTAGCCCTAAACTCTAACTGCCAGAGAAATAAAATATTTGTTGTCGTTTCAAAACCTTTTTTCTAAGCTTCTTTTTCCTACACATTGTTTCTGGTCATTAGACAATGATTTCTTTAAAAAACAAAACAAAACAAAACGTAGAAAATGGGTTTTTACCCAGTGCTATGAGGGCTTTATTCCCTCAAAGTGATTTCTGAAACTTAGGGAATGGTAATAACTGCCTGGAAAAGTACTCCTAGTGTTCACAGATATTCAGATAAGCATTATAGTTTAAATTTAAACACAAGAGCACAGTGCCTCCCTGGCCCATCTCCAGATAGTACTTTGTTATTAGAGATGAAGGAGGATTTGATCCTTCTCAAACTTAGGAGCTTCCTTTAACAGTTTTTCTGGAGGCTAGAAGACGAATTCCAATCTTCACATCTGCTTTTCACAGGGCTATAAATGGAATGAATACTTAAAAGTACTGTTTATTTGCTTCTGTAGAGATTAAAATAATGAAGTCACAGGAAAAGAATAAAACAGTGTGAGATGACAGAAAGAAAGGTTCTAGAGAGAGAACCAAGGTATACTAAACTACCTGAGTTTAAATCCTGATTTTACAACTTCCTAGCTGTGTGACCTTAAGCAAGTTATTGAAACTCCTTTTTTTCTTGAGTTTCCTGCTCTACAAACTGAGGATTACACTACGACTAACCTCACAGGGTTGTTGTGAGAATCACGTGAATTAAGTATTAAAGCATGCAGGACAGGGTCTGCCTAGTACAGAGTAAGCATTGTAAGGATCTTGTCAAATAAATCAGAGTGAATGAGTGAGTCTGGTTTCTGCACTGTGATTGTGTCACAAAGGAAATAGAAAAAGGGTAACATAAGTAATAAAATCAAATTCACATTGAAAATTCAATACAGACACATTATCTTTAGATCTGTTGTCAGGCGTGTCCCTCCAGCACCACAATGACATCTTCATAGGACCCAGCCCAAGATTCTTATTGTTTTACACATACTTGATATTCTCTTGTTTTCTACAATATGAATGAAATAGATACAGCAAATCATATAATTAACTAATATATGAAATGGTACAGAATTTTGTCTACAGCTAAGCAAGCTTTCAGTTTTCAGAAATCTTTAAGGATGATGAAAGGAAAAGCAGAAATCCTGGTGCAGAAAACAAGAATTTATTGGATGAAAATTCCAGTGATAAAAATTACACTCAATGAACTTGACTTTAGGGGGAAAAAAAACTTTCATTTCCCTTTCCTAAAATAAGTCCCTTCTTTTACACAACAACATGAATGTACTTAATGTCACAGAGCTGTGTGTGTAAAAATGGTTACACTAGTAAATGCTGTGTCATAGATATTTTATCACAATAAAGCCAGTTTTTTAATAAGTCCTTCTTCTCTCTGCTTGACACCGTGAAAGAGTTTTTAGTCCAGCCCTGGCTAGGTAGCTAAACTGGCCCGTTAGGAGTGTCTCCCTACCACATCAAGGTTGAGGTTTAACCCCCAGTTAGGACACACGTAAGAAGCAACCAGTGAGCGCACAAGTAAGAGGAACAACAACCGATACTTCTTTCTCCCTCTCTCAAATCAATCAATATATTTTTTAAGTTTTAAAAAAAGATAGTCCAGAAAAATACAGTAATTATTTTTCTTTTTAAATTGCATTTGGTGACATTAGTAAATAAAATTATATCGGTTTCAGGGGTGCAGTTCTATAATACATCGTCTGTACACTATATTGTGTGTTCACCACCCCAGTCTCCTTCCATCACCATTTACCCCTACGCACAGTAGTCTTCTTTGTTTTCCTATAAAATTGATCATTTCTTCCATTCTCATGGCTTTGTTTGCTTTACGAAAACTGGGAGGAAAGCTAAGATGGTAAAGATTCCTTAAAGTTGTGCATTTAGTTTTGTTTGTAAGTAAATATATGAAATCAAATTAAATGAGTAAATTGGCAATTGCCGAGTAAATTATTCACTTTCAATATAACAGACCATATGAGATGTTTTTATGGACACTTTAAGCCAACATAGCATGATGTTCTTAAACAATTACCTGTAAAGAGTATTTTTAACTTTAATTTTCTTCTCTAAAATTTCTATTTTCCTATCTCCAGCAAAGACATAGCTTTGGTTGTTTGTTTAATGTGGCGCTGTAGTTCAGGAAATTTAATATTTCTATGCACACAATAAAATCTGTTACAGTTTATTTTCCTACTATGTGCTTGATCCAGCTAAAGTTATATATAGACAGAGCCAAATCATGCAAAATCTGGACAGAAGACATAAAAATGAGGGTTTTTAAATTAAAGATAAAAATGAGGGTTTTAATTGAATGCTATTTTACAAGAAAGTATAGATTCAGCATTGTTTAAAATAAAATGAACTAAATGCAGAGGTGAAGTCCTTGGGATCAAGACATATTATAAGATATAAATATTAGATCTGAACCATATATAAAGAAAAGAAATACAAAGTTTTTCAGAATGGAAAGTCTAAAGTATAGTTTCTCATCTTATCCCCTACGAAACCACAAAAAAAAGCAGCAGAAACTTATACTGGTACCGAACATTCCCCTAAGAACTTTCTCTAAACTGACAGCTAGTAGAAACAGCAGGTTTTGTCAATTAACACTGAGTGTGAAAGGAAAGAAATGCAGTAACAATGAAAGGTCCTGAATCAAGGCACTACAGGGCCTGAAACAAAGCAACCTTTAAGATCAACAGCCCAACTACCTAATGTCGTGGAAGCAAAAAAAAAAAAGACCAAGGACTGGCACTAAATTCTAAGGCTGTTATACAGTAATGTTAACTGTAAGCAGTTATCATCCTGACAGTATTATAACAATTTAATAGATGAATATAAATGGCTCTGTAAGAATATAAATACTTGTTTTTAAATGCACTGCAGGTATTAGTATATTGAAAAAAATAGAGCCATTAATTTCTTCAAGGGACATTTCCTCCTGACCTTACGCCAAGGTCACAGGGGAATGAGAGAAGTCCCTAAAGCATGATTCAGAAACACCTCTGAAATACCTGTTGCAATCATACTCTACTAATGAAAAGAAAATTACAGAAAGAACTCATTCTTTCTTTAGTTCATCTGGAGTTTCATATTACATAAGCCATTGTGTGTGTGTGTTTGTGTGTGTGTGTGTAAAAATAATCTTTTTAGCTTATTAGCAGTCTTTGTTTACAACTCAAAAGATTCAAATAGAGAGAGAGGGCAGATCACAGACAGCCTAATTTCTCAAATTAAATGCAATGGTCACTCAACAGTTTTGACAGAAAACATACAGGGCTTTGGGAGAACGTTAAACGGAACTAGATGAACACATAACGGATTATTTCCAAACCTTTAAAGTAAAAGATTATTTCCACATTGTTAACCACACACACATAATGATATAATGGCACAGGTTATTTCTAATACATGCAACTTACATACTAAGTCACCTAAATTATCTCTTCTATTCTACTAACAAACTAGGAATGACCCCTGAAACTATGGTCTTTGTCTCTTCTATTTTAAATGCCCACTAAAAAACATGAGTTTTAAAAACCCAATTAAGAATAACTTTGGCTGGGATGAAAAAGTGACTCTACTGATATTTCTTCTTCTTTTTTTCCCCCTAGGGCACTCTGCAGAAAAATTCTGGTTAAAAAGGGTAATGTAAAGAGTGAGAGCTTTAATGAAATATTGCCAACAGTCTCAAAAATCTAGTTATATATTATTAAGCCCCTAAACAACATTAAATTGCTGTACCTACTCAAAAATTATCTGGGAAACCTAAACTCTGCTTTGCTTAAAGCAGATCGCACTGGTAAAAAAAAAAAGGGATTCCAAATAAATCCCTCTGTGGTGATCAACCTCCCCTTCTTTTGACAACATATCTCATTGTCTTAGCCACAATACTTTTTGTTCCACTTTTTCCTTCCGTGAGGTTTTTGCCGTCTGGTGCTGGCTGAGAGGCCTCCCTTTTGTCTTTGCTAGCATAACCATTAGAATGTAGAATCTAAGCTATCAGTGGCTACATTTCCTGCCACCAACAACCCCGTCTGCAGTAGAAGAAAACGAAGCCAACACGCCTGGAGTGAGAGCAGGGACAGGAGTGGGAAACGAGACCCCGAGGGAGGTGGGACCATCACAGTGTAAGAATTCCAGGATCTGGCTGTCACTGAGCTCTGTCCCACCCTTCCTCTTTCTGCAGTAGGGGTTTGTAGCCAACACATAACCTCGCTTGATTAAACTAGTTAAGATGGGTTTCTAGTCCTCAAACTGGAAGTCCGGCTGCTGGAGCAATACGATGGAAAGAAAACACACTGAACCAGGGGCAAAGGAAACCTGGCTGACTATAGCTGAGTAAGCTTTGGAGGGTAACTTCTCTGGGTCTCAATTTCCTCAATTTAAAGATATTAGACAGATTTAAGATTAAAAGATCATTTTAGAATTGCATTTTCCTAACCTTCAGAAAATGCATTTGCTTCTCTAAATGTACTTGTTATCTCTTAAATAAGTACATTATTTTGAATGCTAAAAAAGAATATAACAAAATTAAGTGTCCCTAAAACAACAGGCATTATTTAAGCGTACTGAAACTTGAACGTTTAAGCCATATTTTCACTGGCTAACAGAAGTTAACTGGTTAAGCCACATAACTGGTTACGAGAAGTCTGCTGTCTGACCTCAGTCCTTCTGCTAAGTACTCACAAACCTAACAGGATCACCTCCAGTTTGTCAATGTGCCAATTTAAGTTTTAAGCCACAGGGAGAAAAAAAATAAAAACTTAAAAACTTTAGAGTAATTAGCACTAAGCTAATTTTCAATAAATTTTTAAACAAGCATTTATTAAAAAATATTTAATTTATAAAGAAAAATTCCTTACTTTGTAATGGATTGACAAAAAGCTGCCACTTCTTCATTTTGTACTTCAATTTCTTGTAGAAGAGAACTTCCAGCTGGCAAACTACTGGTCCCATTTGGGTCTTTCTGTAATCAAAAAAGTGTTTTTATTTTAAAAGTGAAAGATCCCCAAAATGCTGAATAACACTATAGCATGAACACACTTTTACAAAAGTATGTACAAAGATATGAAGGTAAAATTAATTACATCAGTAACAAAGTTTGAAATTATGGACTCTATCTGTAAAAGTAATGCCAACTAAGCCTCATTTTAAAGTTCACTGGTTCTCTTTGCTCAAAGGTAGAAATATCCTATTCTTTGTATTGGTCAGGCAGAATGGAACGCTAAAGACATTTCCATTCAAAATCTTCCTGAAATGAACACCAAAGTAACAGCTGAATGAAATTCAAGGACTAGCCCTTTATTTTAAGAAAATGAAGAGATAAGTACAATTAGAAATCCTCTAATAAACCAGGAATTCTATATACAGGGTCAGACAAAAGGAGATTTACAGTTGTGAGAATGTGAAACAGAGTTTATTCTTGTATTATAATTTATTACTGTATTATTTTCCACACAAACAACTGGGAGCCTCCTTTTGCCCCACACTGTATTTAACTCAGCCTTCAAATTCCAACACAGCAGCCGGTTCTTTACGTAAGAGGCTGAGTTCCGGGAGTCAGTGAACATTCTCTATGTTAATAAAGTTATACAAACAACTGACAGTCCTTCAGTAATTAAGTTTATGATCAAATTTGTGTTAAACATTTAGAAAATAAATTCACCACACAAGCAAAGCCAAACAGTATAGTCCATATTTAGAGGTACTGCGGTTACTACATAAAAATACTTAATTTGGCACAAATTTCAAATGTAAGTTTCCATTAAAATTAGAATCGGAACACTCACAATTCAAAATTAAGTAAATCAGAACACAGTGTAAAAATTTCAATAGTTGTAATGGATTTCAATGAACATTTCGTCAGAAAACTAAACTGGAAACTTAGGGCAGTAATTCCTTTATGAACTGTCTTCTTTTAAAGTATGGCAGAGCCCTTTCTGCTAGACTGTGATATGCACGTTTGGGGAAGAAAACAAACAAAGTCTTGAGATCCAGAAACTGCAACTAAAAATAACAAAGCTTATGGAAAAAACAGGATTAAGGCAGATTACTCAAAATCAGTGTAACTTTATAATCAAAACCCCAACAAACACAATAAAAACACCTTATAAAAATATTAGCACAGTTAAGTCTGTACTTAAATTTGCACCTAGCATTATGGTCTTTGAACCTTTTTTAAAACCCTGGAGCTTCTGCTTCATTTGTGATATGGATTCTTGAGGGCATTTGTTTCTAGTCTACCAATTTCAATGAAATTAAAAATATTATCTAAGATATAGATTTCTTCAACAAACAAAGTTCTTAATGAAAAGGAAATGTCTTCACACCTTCTTCGTACTAACTGCTTCACCAGAGAGCTTAACACTGTGGGTTATAAAACCATTCTTGAAGCTTCTCATCCAACACCATTTTTACTAAATAAGATGGCTGCAGGATTTTCAGGGTTTTCCTTTACATTTTCTTATATTACTAATACTTTCTCTGTAACTGTGAGAAAGTTTGTTCTTGATTGCTTTAAAACGTTAATATGCGCCCTGGCTAGTGTGCTGGCCTGCAGAGAAAAAGGTCACCAGTTCAATTCCTGGTTAGGGCACATGCCTGGGTTGAGGACCAGCAAGAGGCAACCTAACAATTTTTCTCTCCCTCTTTTTCCCTCCTTTCCTCTTTGTCTAAAAATAAATAAATAAAATCTTTCTTTAAAAAATGTTAATATGCTGGTAAAGATTATGCGTGAACTAATGTTATTTCCCCATTATACTGACACCAATCTCATATTTACCAATTACATCAGTTGATTTGTGTTATAGAAACAAGTACTAGAGCAAATAGACCATACTACCCTAAATTGGGACTCGAGGCAACCAATCAATGTATCTCTCTCATATCGATGTTTCTCTCCCTTTCTCCCGTCCTTCCCCTCTAAGAGTAAATAAATAAAATCTTAAAAAAAAAAAAAAAACCCAAAGACCAATGTTGGTGAGAATGTGAAGATAACAGAACACTTATTTGCTGGTACTAATGTAAACGGTAACCCTTACGCACTGCTGGTACTAATGTAAACGGTAACCCTTATTTGCTGGTACTAATGTAAACGGTAACCCTTACGCACTGCTGGTACTAATGTACAACGGTACAGCCACTGTGGAAAGAACAACAGTATGGTGGTTCCTCATACAGTTAAAAATACAAGGACCAAAAACCCCAGCAATTTCATTCTTGGGTACATACTAAAAAAAATTGAGAGCAATTCTCAAAGAGATGTTAGTACATCCATGTTCATAGCAGCATTATTTACAATAGCTAAAACATGGAAGCAACCCAAGTGTCCATCAACAGATGAATGGATAAGCAAAATGAGGTGTATACATACAATGGAGTATTACTTAGCCTTAAAAAGGAAGAAAATTCTGCAATATGCTACATCATGGATGGACTTTGAGTACGTTTGCTAAGTGAAATAAGCCAGTCACAAAAAAACAAATACTATGTGGTCCAACTTACACGAGGTACTTAGAGTATACAAAATCACAGACAAAATGTAGAAAGGCAGCTGCCAGGAGCGTGGGAGAAGGGAAAACGGGGAGTTGTTCTGTGACGGGTGCAGAGTTTCGGTTTTACAGGAAAACAAAGTTCCGGGGATAAAGGGTGGTGGTGGCTGCACAGCAATGTGAATGTATTTCACCTGAACTCTCACCTTTAAAAAGGCTAAAATGGTAAATTTTGTTAGGTATATTTTACCACAATCGAAAAACTAGAAATTATTGAGCACTGATTATATGTCAGGCTCTGCTGTTAGAAATTTACTGGTAGGTATGTATGTATTATTTATTTCTAACAAAGCCTTAATAGGTAGGTACTATTATTATTCCCATTTGCAGACTAAAGAAATCTGTAAATTGCACTGAGAAGTTTATTTAACTCATACAATGTCACAGAACTAATATATTCAAGTTAGGATTTCAACCCAGGTAGCCTAACTTCAGAAATCACATGCTTAATCACCTTGCCATTAACCTCTCAGAAGTCTCTTTACAAAAAACAACAGATACTTCTGGTCAAATGGCTGCATAGGAGGACATGGCTCACTTCTGCACACAACCACATCAAAATTACAACTAAAATGTAGAACCACCATCGCTCAGGACCATCAGAAATCGAGTTGAATGGAAGTCTAACAACTACAGAATTAAAGAAACCACATCCATCCAGATTGAGCCTGCAAGCTGGTGCCATATCTGACACTCCATCAAGCTGGCTAACACTGTGTTACCCACCTTGGAGACCCCAGGAGACTCCGCCCCACCCAACTTAGAGGACCACCCAAGCTGCTTTTCCATATGAACAGCTGATCTTGGCTCCTGCTTTACAACTTCCTAAATCCTATCAATCAAAAACTGGCCTCCATGAGTCTAAGGCCCAGCACTAGCAGCAGCCACCCTAGATTCACAGCTTGGCTGCTACTTGTGCTACGATGGGAATCTCCAAGCCCAGCACAAGTAACAGCCATCTCAGTTTGTTTTCTAGCTCATGCAGAATGGACGAGGCAGCACAGAGGAGGGGGCTGACGTTGGCCTGCACCTCCAGGGAAACACCAGGGCCAGCACACCCAATGGACTGGTACAGACCATGTTGTAGCACCATCCCCCTGTCCCCGTACAGCTGATCCTTCACAGAGGGCAGAGGTTGGTAGTCAGTGGTCACAGCCAATCTTTGCAGTTGACTGGTCTGGGTGAATCCTTCCCATTGACCTGCCAATAGCAATCATGGCTCAACTACAAGAGGAGGGTGTACTCAGCCCACACAAAGGGCATACCTCAAGTACCCAGCTTGGGTGATAGAGAAGGCTGTACCACTGGACCCTACAGGACAACTACTATATTAGGCCACACTACCAAGACATGGAGTCAAAGCAGCTCTAATATGTAGTTTTACGTTGAATACATAGTAAAGCGTAGAACACATTGTTTCTAATATGTAGAAACAGACACACACAGGGAGGCCGCCAAGTTGAGGAGACAAAGAAACATGGCCCAAATTAAAGAACAGAACAAAACTCAAGAAAGAACTAAATGAAATGGAGAAAACCAATCTATCAGATGCAGAGTTCAAAGCACTGGTTATAACGATACTCAATGAACTTAGGACTTCAACAGCATAAAAAAGATCCAATCAGAAATGAAGGATACACTAACTAAAATAAAAAACAAATTACACGGAAACAACAGCAGAGCAGATGAAGCCAAGAATCAAATCAATGATATGGAACAAAGAAGCAAAAAACAACCAATCAGAACAATAAGAAGAAAAAAGAATCCGAAAGTATGAGGATAGTATAAGCAGCCTCTCGGACAACTTCAAGAGGTCCAACATTCACATCACAGGGGTGCCAGAAGGAGAAGAGAAAGAGCAAGAAATTGGAAGTCTATTTGAAAAAAATAATGAAAGGGAACTTCCATAATTTGGTGAAGGAAATAGACATGCAAATCCAGGAAGCACAGAGAGTCCCAGACAAGATGGATGCAAAGAGGCCCACACCAAGACACATCACAAGTAAAAAGTCAAATGTTAAAGAGAGAATCTTAAAAGCAGCAAGAGAAAAGCATCTAATTACCTACAGGAGAGATCTCATAAGAATGTCACCTGATTTCTCAAAAGAAATTCCACAGGCTTGAAGAAATTGGCAAGAAATATTCAAAGTCATGAAAAGCAGGGAGCTACAGCCAAGGCTGTTTTACCCAGCAAAGCTATCACTTAGAATCGAAGGGCAGATAAAGAGCTTCCCAGACAAGAAATAAAGGAGTTCATCATCACCAAACCATTATTGTATGAAATGTTAAAGGGACTTATTTAGGAAAAAGAAGATCAAAACTATGAATAATAAAATGGCAAAAAGTACAAATCTACAACAAATAAATCTAAAAAAGAAACTAGTAAACAAGAATCATGGCTACAGAGAGCGTTTTTATGGTTGCCAGATGAGACGGAGGTGTGGGAATGGGTGAAAAGGTGAGGGCATTAAGAAGTACAAATAGGTAGTTACAGAATAGCCATGGAGATGTACATTGTAGGAAATGTGGTAGCCAAAGGACTTATACGCATGACCCATGGACATGAACCTTGGCTGGAGAATTGCCTAAGGAGTGGGGGGTTGTCAGTTAGGAGGAGGGCAAAGGGGGAAAGGTCAGATAACAGTAATAGCATAATCAATAAAATATAATTTTTAAAAAAAATTAAAAATGCAATGAGAAAAATGACATGTGACCTTTGCTAGAGCAACATTATAGAAAACCTGTTTTGCCCTGACTGACGTGGCTCAGTTGGTTGAATTTGGTCCTGTGAACAGAAATATGTTGGTTCAAATCCCAGTCAGTGCACATGCCTGGGTTGCAGGCCTGATCCTGGGTCGGGGTACGTGAAACCAATGTTTCTCACATAGATGTTTCCCTCCCTCTCTTTCTCCCTCCCCTCCCCTCTCTCTAAAAATAGATACATAAAATCTTTTTTAAAAAAAGAAAACCTGTTTTTTTGCTTGACCGAATAATCATCTTTCCTTCTTGAACTATTTTTCATGTTTTACTTATTAACAGATTTTTAATTTCTTAGTGACATTTCTAGATTTTTAAAATCAAAATGTTGCATTTTTTTACAGTGCCACTCATGAACTAGGTCCTTCCTTTCAAGCAGGTTTTAAGTTTCAATTGACAGTGACATAAACAGGTTGTACTAACTAATTCTCTAGTCATACAGTAAGGTAATGACAGAATCTGGAAAGTAAACACAATATTCTATCCACAGAGTAAAAAATACTGGGCTACCAATTTTTTTGTCTCATACGTTAATATTACCATTTTTTTGTTTTTGTCCACTATTTCTTAAAAAAAAATTTTACACCTAGTCACTCAGCTCTTGCCCCCAATCTCTCTCAACTCCACCCGAACGACCTAAACATCAAAGCCTCTCTTTTCTCCATTGATCTTGTACTTTCATGTGGCATTCAAGGCTCTTTATTTTGTATTGCAATTAGGTGCACACACATCCTGTCTCCCTCTTCTCACTCAGGTTCTTTAAGGATGAGGTCTGCAAATGATTAATGTTTACAGCCTTCACCTTGTATAGTCTCAAATATGTTTCACTGAATGAAAGAGATAATGATAATCAGTAAGAAAAACCGCTAATGCCATTATCCAATAGCTTGAACAAAGAAAGGTTTGTTGTGGAAGTTACTGCGTTCTCTAGCAAATACACTGGACTGGAAATCCTCATAGATGTTTGATCTTCATCTAGAAATACTGTATTCCTGAAATTCTATTCTAGAGCTAAAGACCTAGACTTGGGGATCATCCATCCAATTTCAGCAATTTTCTATAGGGAAATTTATCTCTACTAATTGCTGCCAGCATCCATCAGGATCACTGAGAGGGCAGTACCCCACCCAAAGAGTTTTGGGTCCAAGTTCCCAGCAGTAAGAGGCAGTGTCTCTAGGAAACTAAGGGACACGTAAGGGACTGTGCCCACTGGGAATGAAGCTGGGACACACACACACACACACAGAGTTACAAGAAGTTAGATCATGTGATTACAGAGACTGACAAGTCTCAAGGTCTGCAGTTGGCCAGCTGGATAACCAAGAGGGTCGATGCTATAGTTCCAGTCTGAATAGGTAAGGCTCAAGACCTGATAAGAGCTGATGTTTCAGTTTGAGTCTGAAGGCAGGAAAAATCCATGTTCCAGTTCAAAAGCTGACAGGCAGGAGTTACTCATTGGCAGTAGGGTCAGTCTTTTTGTTCTATTCAGGCCTTCGACTGATTTGACAAGGTCCACCCATATCAGAGAAGGCAATCTGCCTTTACACAGGCTACTGATTCAAACAGCAATCTCCTCCAGAAACACCCTTACAAACAGACACTCCCCAAACATCTGACCAAATGTCTGAGCAACCCATGGCCCAGTCAAGTAGATGCAAAGATTAACCATCGCAGCCTCCAACCATAATGAGTCATGGAGTTACATTACTGGGAGAGTCTTCACCAGTAGTTTTCATTCAGTATCTTGGAATCTCAAGAATAAAGCACTGAAAAAGAAAGAAGAGGTAATAGATATTAAAGACAACCAAGAACTAAACTTTGGGCGAATGCCTACGTTCAGAAGCTAGACAAAGGAGAAGGAGTCCAAGATCACAGGAGAAAATCCAGGAAGTATGTTTGGGCAAAAAAAGAGACGTTTCAAAAAAAGAATGTAGTTAATTGTTCATGTGGAGCAAAAGGGGTGGAGAGTGAACACGGTCACGAGACTGGCAATCAGGACGCCTGTTACCAGAAGTAAGTTTCTCTGCAGTGCGACGGGAATAGAGGACAGGGAGAGACTGGAAAGGCCGTAAGAACAAATTCTCTTTTAAAGAGTAAGGGTAGAAAATACTTTAGGGAGACAGAAATGAGAAAAGAGATGAAAGAATTAAGTTCTGGAAAAGGTAAAGAATATTTCTTCCCTCAAACCAGAAATAAAGGTAAATCTGAGGTGGACAAGTGCATACAAAGGATGACCTTGACCTCAACATAAGAAAAGAAAAAGAAAAGGTAATGAGGACATCTACATGGTGGAAAGGATAAATTAGGGGTCTACAGAAAGCAGTGAAAATTTGAAATGATTCACAAAATCTTACCAGCACATACTCTGTAAAGCAGTTATAATAATGTGGGAAAGCTGTACGCCTTTACACAAGTCCAAGTTCCGTGCCATGTTACCCAGAAATTAGATGGAACACAACACCAAGTTTTCAATTAATATTCTATAAGCCTTAAATATATATATATATATATCAGTTACTATTAAGAACAAAGTCGGTTACTTCCTTACCTGAATTCTTAAAAATTTCACAAAAAGACTTCAGTAACTTATCCAAATAGTACACATTTAGCCAATGAAAACACATTTTGTTCATTTCCTTCATTTTTAAAATTAATAGACATTCTGTCAATGGGGATATAAATGTTTATAACATTAATATAATTAACTTTTAGAAAGAGTAAATAGCCACAGAACTTTGCAAAACCACTTCTATGAAAATAATTGGATTCATTACTGAAATGTTTGAAATCTGCTCAAAGTATCTAGATATATAGCTATTAACTCAACGTCTCATTTGAATTTAAATTGCCAGAAGACAGTTTCCAGTAGCACTCCTTTTCCTGGTTTTGTTCACAAAACATTTGAACTAAAGTATTTAGATTGTTATTAACAAAAAATGAGACACTAGAAGAAACAGGAAGTAAGCTTGCTGAGTATACAGAAAAATACCCTTCTGAGTTTTTACCACAAAGCATAAAGTTCTTACAGAAAATGAATACTTAAGTACATACAGTAATTAAAAACAACAGACACTGCAATCTTATTTTTCAACAAAGAATATAAACCTTAGGGAAAAGCTTTTAAATAGAGATGAATGGAATGTGAAAAATTAAAAGCTCCATCTAATGTTGGTGCCACGAACTTCCAATAAATAGTACTAGTATTGTTTACCTTCCCCCTTTTGCCCTAAATAAAACCAAACTTTATCTTCTTGTACACAAAGAAAATGACGAAATTTTGTATTAATAAAAGGGCTTAGGACTTTCTTTGAATATAAAAACCCTTTTATAGTATTTGTAGCAAGTGCACACCAAACCTCTAACTGAAGACCTTCAATCATTATGCACTGACAACCAACAGGCTATTTTTATAAATTCCTTTGCTGACATTTGAGCATAATACTTACTTCCCTGAATTTTCTTTCTCCTTGTTCTACTTTTTGGGACAGTGAATTTTAAAATTAAGTTACTAAATAATACATATAAATGCATCTCTATCCTAAACAAATACACATCTAATAATAATACAATTAATACATGTCTATCCACAACTGAATCTAAAAGGAAGCTAAGCACAGAACAGAGACAGAGTCATGGACACAGACGGCAGTTTGAGGGTCGCCAGATGGGAGGGGTGTGTGGGGAGCGGGTGAGGAGGTGCGGGGATTAGCCCTGGGGTGTGAGGCACAGTGTAGGAAATGGAGCAGCCAAAGAACTTATGCGCATGACCCATGGACATGGACAATTCTACTCCTAGGGATATCCTACCCCCAACTTTTTTTAAAAATGATTCTTGACTTAGAATTCCCACTTCTCCCTTCAAATACTTCCAGAAATGATTATTTTATAAAAACAAAACCCAAACCACGACAAGACATGGATTATTAAGAAAAAATAATCTGACATTACATTTGTGATTCAATTTAAAATATGTAATTAATTTGTGGTTTCTCTTTTAACTGAAAGATATCCAGAGATTATGAACTAAATTTAAATTTGTAAATAGTACTGAAAAGCTTAAGAGAACTTAATAACATGTTTCTTTGTGTGAGCTGTAGACAAAATACATTTGGGAACAGTAACACTAGTGAAGATTTTCCTGATCATGTCATCAAAAATATCCTCATCTTTTCTTCTGAGCCTTCTTAATACCTGCTTATTTCATCCCTGACATCCAAAATGGCTTTTTACAGTCAACAATTCAACATAAACCCATACAAATCATGAGAAATTCACTTCTTCCCTAAACGCTAATTGATTCCAATGCTTAAATTAAAGAGAAGCTAGGCACTGAACAATGTGACTCACATTAGGTGAGAATAAAGCTTAACATTTCCAGGATCCACAGATGTTTTAAAAGCATAATACAAATCTGCAATTAGGTATGCCATATTTGGAAAGAAGAAGTCTACACCTCGCTGCCTCTCTTCTGAGAGCCACCCTTAACTAAATTTCCCAGATAGTAAGACTGCAGGAAATCAACAACTACATCACATAGACTAGAGTTCCATTCCCCACTTTTATCAATCCAGGTGATCACAGAGAATCATTTGAATGGCCTTCTCCTGTCTCTCTGGGGTTATCCTCCCTTCCTTCCATTTGTTCACAATATAATGAGGAACACTAAAACAATACAAAAAATAAAATGAGAATTTCTATAATGGTGTAAAAAACCCATAATTCCTTGTATGCCTTGAAAAAAATAAGAGATAAAGAAGAAAAAAAGTAGGACCATATATAAGAAGACATGGAGAGACAGATAAAAATTATTTAAAAATTATTTAAAAATTAAGTACCAGCCCTGGCTGGCGTAGCTCAGTGGATTGAGTGCGGGCTGCGAACCAGGCATCCCAGGTTCGATTCCCAGTCAGGGCACATACCTAGGTTGCAGGCCATGTCCCCCAGCAACCGCACATTGATGTTTCTCTCTCTCTCTCCCCCTCTCCCTTCCCTCTCTAAAAATAAATAATGATTTTTTAAATAAAATCTTTAAAAAAAAAAAAAATTAAGTACCTATCAGTGATAGCCAGATCCTTAATTAGAGGTTTTTTGGAATTTATAATCCCTGAAAAGATAACATTAATAGCAAGCAATTTTTCAAATGGCCTAAACACATTTAATCCTGTACCATATACTCTAAGAGTTACAGCACACTTAAGAACAAAGAGTCAAAATAAAAAATATTTGTATCAAATAAATTATGCCCATAAAAATCAATTCTATGTTACTACTAAGTTGAAGAAGTCAGTTTAAAAATAAACAAACAAACAAACAAAAAACTGTACCTGAGATATTTGGCCCTGGACTTTTGTAAGCTGAGTTGTTCGAATATTTAAAGACTGGCTTCTTGTTACCATTGCCCCAGAAAGAGATTTTCCGTTCACTTTTCTTTCAAGGTGACAACCTGCTGGTGCCCTCTCTTCAAGAAGAACAGCATCCCAAGGGTCCTCTACTCGCAAACCTGGGACAGTTTTCTCCTCCTCACGCCCTAAAACCTCCACACTGTCCACCCTGGGCTTACTCAGAGGGTCCAAGTCTAGCCAGTCGAATTTACTGATACCTTCAGACTTTGGAGATACCTGTAGATTGCTGATTGTAGCTTTGGAATTTGTTATCTCCAAATCAGTCCTTGCTTTTCCGTTTTTTAAAAATGCTGATGTACTAGCTATTTTGTCAAACAGCTTTGCCATGTCAGGACTGACTACTGGAGGATAGACAGGTAAGCTTCCTTGTGGATGAAACGGCGTGGCAGGTGTCAAAGGATATGAAAAATATGGAGACGGTCCTGGAAGACTTAAATATATAGGGTCTGTGGGTGGAAAGGTGGTCATTCTTGGATTAAAGCCATTTTGGAATGTAGTCTGTTTACTGCTATAAGCTGACTGATAAATAGAAGGTAACGTGTAAGCGGAAGGCCCAGACAAACCAGTTGGCCACTGTCCTCGCTGAACAGTAGGTCTAAGACACAGCTGTGCTGAAAACGAAGGGCTCAGAACAGGAGTAACTGGCAACACCGGCGTTCTCCTTGGCTCGAAACTGTCGTCTAGCAACAGTTTCTCCAGCTCGGCCTGGGTGAGCTTTTCGACATCAATATCTACTGCTCCTTTGTGGGTATCTGATTCAGGGAACACCATGAGATCATAGTCCTGTTTGTTACAAACTTGTGCTTTCTGTCTGGGGCTGCCTGACAACTCAAGGCCCCGCTGGTCATCAGTTACTCGCTTGTCTTTCTGCAGCTTTGCCAAAGCCTCTGCTTCCATCTGCAGAGCTTCTTCTTTGTCCACATCTTTTGTTCCGGTTGGTTCCAGACGGGAAGATGAACACTGCTTGAATCCATTGTTGCTGGATATCTGAGCCATGTCCACTTGAACGACCAACCTTCCTCTAATCTATTTTTTTCCTATAGTTCCCAATAGCAAGACCTATGCACAAAAATAAACATAACACTCAATTAGATTTTTTTAAACACAAATTTTGTTTTAACCTACCTCGTGTATTTTTAGTTAGGATTCAAAATCACTTACAAACACACTACCAAATAAAATAAAATTAACATTTGGGGGAAATATGGGTGAAGGGAACACTTTTAAAATATCTTACACACTCACTGTTGGGTGAAGGAAGATGTTTAGACATACATGACTATCCTATTCTCTGCCCTACCAGGAAAGCTAGAACAGTAAATGAACTCAACAAGCTTTCACTTCAGCTGTCACACAGGCTACTGTAACCAGCAGCCTTCTGCCAGAATTCTTGGCATAAAATGGCATATATACTAGTCACTATTTCCAACAGTTCCAACTGGGTTTACTGTTATGCAATTAGCAAGTCAAAAAGAAAGGGTTTCTATGGTTTGCTATCTGTTGCACTGCTCATGTTACCCCCCCCCCAGACCTGCCGTAGTTGTTGAATGAACGTGTCAATGACTACAGAACTTAAAACACAACCCCTTTAACAAAGATGTTCAAACTCTGAAACAAAAATAAACACACGTAAGGAGCTCATTTATTAATAATTCAACTAAAATGGAAAAATATTACATGGCTGAGTTTAATATAAACAAGTGGGGAGAGAAAATATTACCCTGAAAACTAGAAGGAAGATGGCAACGGAAAACTAAAAATGTAAGAGAGTACACCATCTGTGCTGAAACTGCAGTAGACAAGAAGACAATATTCTGCTATCTCTACTGATTCATGGAGGGGAAAAAACCTCATTTGACAAAAGACACCAAGCAGTTTGGGGTTAGGCACTGTACAAATTTGTCAGAAAGACAAAATAGAATGCTGTCCAGCTGTTGGGTGAGATTAGGTTAGAGCAGCACAGTTCAATAGCATAGAATAGAAGGCATGCCACATATGAAATTAAAAATTTCTTGCCCTGACTGGTATGGTTCAGTGGATTGAGCATTGGCCTGCAAACTGAAAGGTCACCAGTTCAATTCCTGGTTAGGGCACATGCCAGGGTAGTGGGCCAGGGCCCCAGTTGGGGGAGTGCAAGAGGAAATCAATTGATGTTTCTCTCCTTCTCTTTCTCCCTACCTTCCCCTCTTTCTAAAAGTAAAAAAATAAATCTTTAAAAAATTTTTTCGCTCTGGCTGGTGTGGTTCCGTGGGTTGAGCGCCGACCTGCAAACCACTGGTTTGATTCCGGGTCAGGGCACACACCTGGGCTGCAAGCCAAGTCCCCATTTGGGAGCATGAGAGAGGCAGCCAACTGATGTTTCTCTCACACTTCCCCCTCCCTAAAAATAAATAAATAAAACCTTAAAAAAATTCTTATATTAATGAAAAAAAAGATAAAATTAATTTTAAACCGTTTGATTTATTCCAACATATCCAAAATTATTATCATTTTAACAGGGAATCAATATTAAGAAATATGAAAGGGATGTTTTACATTCTTTTTTTTATACTAAGTCTTGAAAATCTGCCATGCATTTATTCTTACCACATTTCAACTTAGAGTAGTCACATTTCAAGTGACTAGTGAACAACATTAAGTTATTTTTCAGGGGAAAACTTTTTATTTTTTAAGTCCCATAAACATCACACAGCCTTTTAACTAAAGTCTGTCTTATCATCTTTTATAACCTTTTTATTTTTAAAGTATATAATTTCCAATTACTGGTAATCTTCTGCAATTAGAAAACTGTTAACATTTTATAGAGAAATGTGTTGAAAATCAGCCAAATAGGGTAATTTATAAAAAGATTAAATATTTAAATGTAAAAAAGAAGATAATAAAAATCAAAAGAAAACAATTCCTATGTAACCTCAGTATTAAAAAGGCCACCCTAATATGGTTCAAAAGCTAGAAGCCATGAAAAACTATTCAAGTACATAAACATTAAAAAAAACAATTTGGGGGGAGGGAATTTCAGGGGGAAAGAGGAAGGGTTTGCAGGAACAAGTATAAAGGACACATGGACAATAACAAAGGAGGGGTGGAAATGGGAGGGAGGTGGGGAGGGCTGGGGGAAGGGCTGGGATGGAGGTAAAAGGCAGAAAACTGTACTTGAACAATTAAAATTGAAAAAAATGAAATAAATTAAAAAATATATATTTTTGGCCCTGGCTGGTGTGGCTCAGTGGATTGAGTGCTGGCCTATGAATCAAAGGGTCACCAGTTCAATTCCCAGTCTAGGGCACATGCCTGGATTGTGGGTCTGGTCCCCAGTGAGGGGGGGTGAAGGGGGGGCAGTTTGCCACACGAGAGGCAACCACATATTGATGTTTCTCTCCCTCTCTTTCTTCCACCCTTGCCCTCTCTAAAAATAAATAAATAAAATATTTAAAATGAATTTAAAAAATAAAATAAAAAGTAAAAGAAATAATTTTTGTTGGCAAACAAGTACCACTAATTTATTCATTTCTTCAATAAATATTCATTGGGTGTATACACTATAAGACAGGCACTGTTCTAGGTGCTGAAAAGTAAAATAAAAATAACCAGTAAAAATGTCAGCAACAAAAAGAACACAACAAACAGGGAAAGACACTTGCTGCTCAGATCCCTGAGGAAGAGCTAATTGGCTAACACATCACAAGGAGCTCGCACAGAAAAACCACCACACAGGAAAGGGGTAAAGATTATGAATAAGCAGTTCACAGTAAAGTAAAAATGTGTATTTTACTTACTCATATTGAGGCAATAGCAATTTAAAAGTTATACCAAAACTAATTAGATACCGAATCGATAACAAGCTCACAGAGAAAGGGAAAAATAGTCATCATGCCAACAAATATTAGATACATAAAACAGTAAAGAAATATTTACAGTAATATTTAATGATGCTAGAAAAGTGGAAAGGTTAAAAATTAATGAACTAAGAATCCATCTTATGAATTAGCAATAACAGTAAAAGAAAAGTAGGAGGGAATGAAGACCAGAGAAGAAATTAGTTATAGGAAATACACAACAGAGAAAATCAACAAAGGCGAAAGTTGGCTTTTCTGAAAATACTAGTACGATATCAGGTGGTGCTGATCAAGGAAAAATATAGGGAAATAAACAATATCAAGAACAAAAAAGGGACATCCAACCCATGCAGCAGACATTAGAAAGATAATACGGATACTCTTATTAAGTTTAAGCAAATAAAACTTTAAATGTACACAAATTCCTAGAAGATAGTAACTTACTCAACTAGAAGCATGAAGCTGAATAATCTTAAAAGTAATAAAGAAACTGAGCCCTGGCTAGCGTAGCTCAGTGGACTGAGCGCGGGCTGCGAACCCAAGTATCGCAGGTTCGATTCCCAGTCAGGGCACATGCCTGGGTTGCAGGCCACGGCCCGCAGCAACCGCACATTGATGTTTCTCTCTCTCTCTCTTTCTCCCTCCCTTCCCTCTCTAAAAATAAATAAATAAATCTTAATAAATAAATAAATCTTTATAAAAAAAGAAGTAACACGTGGGACAAGGCTATTTTTAGAAAAAAAAAAGAAAGAAAGAAACTGAATTAGTAGTCAAAAATAGTTTCCTCAAAGAAAACTGCAGGGCAATATGGCTTCACGGCCTTCCTATAAGAAACAATCTTTCACAAACCCTTCCAGAGAACATACATGAAGGCATGTTCCCCAAATCTTTTATGAAACTACTATAACCGTACTAACAAAACTAGGCAAGGGTGAGAAAAGAAAATAACAAATCAATCTTACTCATAAACACAAATACAGAAAATCCTAAACAAAACCCAGCTGTAAATACAGAATGCAATTTACCACATCAATAATTAAAGAATTAAAATAGAAAAAGCATGTGTTCATCTCAATACATAGCCTCAGTCAACTATGAACAGAAGGGAAGTTCCTTGTTTGACCAAGAGTATCACAATATACTCTGTGGTAAAACTTTGACAACTTTCCTTTTGACCATAAACAAAAACCAGGATGCCCGCCACCACTTCTATGCAACATCTTATAGAATCCTAGACACCCAGAAAGGCAACAAAAAGAAATAAACAGTAGGATAAAATACGAAGAAACAAGATATTACTTGATAAAGTAAAAAATCCAATGAATATTCATATAATAGAATTATATACCAGAGTTTAACAAGGTTATTGAATATGATACTAACATACAAAAATCAACTGCATTTCTATATACATGCAACAAATGGTCAGAAAATAAATTCTGAAAAGGTAATTTGCAATGACACACACACAAAACTCACCAACTAACAATACACATAACAAAAAGTTGCAGGGAAATTACAAAACTTTACTAACAAATACTAGAACTATGCAAATATAATGGCTATTTTCCCATATTAACAAATTTGAAGATTTAATTTTATAACTATGCAACTTCCCCTGATAAATCTATAGGTTTAATGCAATTCCAATCAAAATTCAAACATAGAACACGGTGAGAGGACTTTCTCTACACAATAAAGACGTACTTTATATAGCTAACTTTACTTAAGATGGTATGCGTGCAGAAAGAGATAACTCTAAAGAACAGGGTAAGCCCTGACCAGTGTGGCTCAGTTGGTTGAGCACCATCCCAAAAAGCAAAGATGTCATGAGTTCAATTCCGATCAGGGCACATGTCTGGGAGAGGGTCCAAGTCCCAGGCTCAGGCACTTACAAGAAGAAACCGATCGATGTTTTCTCTCACACTGATGTCTCTCTTCCTCTCTTTCCCCTCCCTACCCTGCTCTCTAAAAATAAATACATAATTAAAAAAAAAAAAAAAAAAAAACAGCCTAAGAGCCCAGAAACAGATAAACACCTACATAGATACCTGATTTAAGACAAAAATGGCATATCAGAGCACAGGAAAGAACTTTTTCAATAAATGGTACTAGGGAAATGAAATGGATTTCTATTCACAACTTAAGCAAAAATCAACTCAAGACAAACGAAATGCCTAGTCATGAAAGAAAAAACTATAAAGCTTTTAGAATTAGAGCAGGGAAAATGTTCTTAACATGCAGAAAGCACTAACCATAAGAGAAAACATTAATAAAATCTTACTCATCAAAAGACAGCAACAGAATGATAAAAGGACAAGACAGAAAGGAAGATATTTTTAACACATAAACAAAGGACTCAAATTCTGGATAAATAACTGCTAAAATTAAAAAGACAGTCAATCTAAAAGAAAAGTTAACTCCTACAAATTAAAAAGACACTCAATCTAAAAGAAAAGTGAGCAGAGACACTAACCTCACAGAAGAAAAATCCAATGGCCAAAAAGTATATGAAAAAAGGCTCAATCTTACTAGCAATCAAGGAAATGCATATTAAAACCATAGTGAGATACCACTACACATACAATACTGGGAAAAATTAAAAATTTCACAACACTGATAACAAAGACATGAAACGGGGAAACACTGCTGAGACAAACGTGGATAAACTATCACCGTCTGTTTCTAGTCACAACTCTGCTGACACCAAATGTGGTGGGAGTTCCACTCCCACATCCAGTTCAACTCTCCGGAAACCAACTAAGTGTCCGTCCAAGTTAATTCTGACAGTGAGACTCCGAGTTTTAGAGGAAGACTGTCCTCTAAGACTGTCCTCACTTCAGATGCCAGTTGTAGGTATTGGGTCCTTAGGTTACCCACACTTCTGTCCAACTTGGGTACTAATCAAGGGTTCCCACAATCCCTACTCAAGTTTGATAATTTGCTAAAGACTTCACAAACAGTCAGCTCACTTATTATTACCAGTTTGTTATAGAGGATACAATTCAAGGACAGCCAGCCACCCCCCATTGACTGGGGGGTGAGGGCATGCGTGGAGGTCCCATGCCTCTCTGGAGGCGCCACCCTCCCAGCACCTCAGTGTGTTCATTAACCTGGAAGCTCCCAAACCCTGACATTAAGGAGTTTTTATGGAAATTTCTTCACACAGGCATGGTTGATTAAATCACTGGCCAATTAGCTCAATTTTCAGCTCCTCTCTCCTCCCCAGAGGTCACAGGGCAGGGTTAAAAGTTCTAACCCTCTAATAAAACCTTGGTCTCTCTGGTGACCAGTCCCCATCCGGAAGCTATTATCTAGGGGTCCGGGACAATAGTCATCTCATTAGCGTACAAAAGACTCTCTTATCATGCTGGTGATTCCCAGGGTTTTAAAAGTTGCATTAAAGGAAGAGGAGACTAAGGCCCATTTTTAAAAAATTATATCACAGTTCATTTAATGAAATTCCGCACAGCAATGCCAATGAGATAACTAAAGTTGTATTTTAAAAATGGATAAAACTTTGAAACAATGTTAAGCAAATGGAGAGACAAAACTATACGATTCCCTTCACATAAAGTTCAAAAACATAAAAAACTACATTGGTCAAGAATGCTTGTATAATAATAGTAAAACTGAAGGAAAGGAAAGCATCACCGAAAGTTACTATGATGGTTACTACACAGAGGGAGGGAGAGATATTTATGACCAGAGACAGGTACCCTGTGGACTTCCAGAATATCAGCAATGTTCTAGTTCCTGACTTAACAACTGGCTATACAAGTGTTTATTTGACAAGTATGTGTTCAATAATCATGTACGCTTTATAAACTTTTCTGTGTGTTATTTCACAATAAAAAAAATATACTCCCCACATATTTTGAACACATTCTCATACCTACAGTATGAAATGTGAAAAATAAAAAAAGAACACCTGCATTATAAATACCATGTGGGGTTTCTTTGCCTACGTGTGGCAAATTACATAAACGCAAGTTTAGCTTTTTATTGATACCGTTAAAAAATACAAATCAGAGCTGTACTGTCTGTCCCTTTTCACTGGTCAATCTATAGGCTAAATTAAGGACACCACCCTTACTCACTAAGAGATGGGAGTGGGGTATAAGCAAGACTGCAAAAACCCTGGCCAGGTAGCTCAGTAGGATAGAATGTCGTCCTGATACGCCAAGGTTGCAAGTTTAATGCCCAGGCAGGGCATATACAAGAAATAACCAATGAATGCATAAATAAGTTGAATAACAAATTGATGACACTCTCTCACAAAATCAATAAAAAGATTTCAAATAGAATAAAAAAGAATGCAGAAGAAAACTATAAAATATGGTTTCGCAAATTTTCACCATCTGTGGATCATTTCATGGGCATTGCACATAACATGATGAATTTAATATTCACTGCATTTTAAAACACAAGCAAAACATTTATTTATTTTTTAATTTTAATTGTTGTTCACAAGTAAAGCATTTTTAAATTAGTAAGATATTCCTATCAGTAAGAGATAACTGTACACCATCACCATCCTGCATATATCCAGTAAATTTTACTTCTCACTTGAATTAAATTAGAAAATACTAATTCAAATATAGCTCATCAGGAAGGCAGCAATGTTTGGTGGTGGCTACCAGACAGTTATGTACATATTGTACAAAAAATCTTATAGGGTCTACCTTAAAATATTTCTGAATCTGCGCATTTCTTCATTATATCCCTGCTACTATTCTAAACCTACCAACCATGATGTCTTGCCTGGACTGTCGAAATAGCCTGCTAGTCTGTCTCTGCCATCCCTCTACCTCCCTCCCACCTTCAGACTATTCTCAATACAGTAGCCAGAGTAATTCTGAAAAACCTAAATCTCTTTAGCCCTTTGCTGAGAACTTTCAACAGCTCCTGTTTTGCTCAGAGAAAAGGTAAAATCCTGACAATAAGCCCACAAGGCACTCTAATATCTGGCCCCCCATGATGTCTCTCCTGTCAACTCTCCTCCCTGCTACTGTCACATGGGCCTCCTTGCTCCTGAGGTACATTATGCTCTTCTGTTTTCTGTGACTGGACTGACCTTCCCGTGGAGAGCTGCATGGCTCACTCTCCAGCCTTCTTCAAGTTTTCATTGAGAAGGTAACTTTTGAGTCAAGCCCTCACTACCAACCTAGTTAAAACCATAACCGTCTCTAACTCCATTGTCTATGCATTTTATTTTCCCCTTAGCATTTGGTACTATCCAGTATACTATACATTTTACTTACTTATTTAATTGTCCATTGTTCTCCTTTAGAATATAAATTCTGTGAAGCTGGATTTTTCTACTGGGTTCACTCCTATACTCCCAGCACCTAGAACATCCTGAAACAAGCAAGCTTTTCATTCAGCTGTGTCTTAAATAAATGAAATTAAGTCTAATACGGACCAGATCAGGAAGCAATTCTTCACTGTAGAGCAGGGGCGTCAAACTCATTCTCACCAGGGGCCACATCAGTCTCACAGTTGTCTTCAAAGAGCCAAAATAATTTTAGGACTGTATAAATGGAACTAGTCCTCAACAGTTAAGGAGCTGAAACTGCATTCAGCCCTGTGAAGCCAACCACAGGCCGACGTGGCCCCGGTGAGGACAAGTTTGACACCCCTGCTGCAGTGTCTTCAGTAATCTGTAAGACACTAAGAGCAGACAAAGACATCATATTTAAAATGAGTATTTCAACCTAAGAGATACAATATTTTTAATCCGCTCTTGTTGCATTCATTTTCATTTAAAGTATTTGGAAGTCATCTCAACTGTGTCAAATAATAAGCCATTAATTTCTTTCTCTGAGAAAAGAAAACTTGTGTATATATTCTTGGAACTGTTTTTCAGAGCCACATAGTCCTTTTTGGTCAAACCAAAACACTATTTTGAAGTACAAGTACTTGTAGGAAATACAGTTCAGTCTGGTGATTGACGAGAAATACTGGACCTTGGGCTCAGCAGATCAATTTAGCGAGAGATGAATATTAGATGTTGTCCACGGAACAGTGAAGACCTGACACCGTGAGAGCAGCTGGGGCTGCCTTGGGAGAATGTTAGGACGAAGAAGGGAAAGACACACGGAAGAAATCATGAGGGCCACTGAAACTTAAGGAAACAAAAGGTCAGAAGACAATCACTGGTAGGTGTGAAGGCTGGCATTAGAGAAACGAGGGAACAAGGCATCCTAAGAAGAAAGTAATCAGTATTGTCAGAAACTACAGGGAGGTGACAGAATGAGGATGGAAAAATACTCTAGATCTAAGAGCTCATTTGTGATTATTTTTAAAATAGCTTTATTGAGATATAATCCACTTATAAAATTCACCCACTTAAAGCAAATGACTCAGTTGTTTTAAGTATATTCAGAGCTGTGCGATCATCACCACTGCCAAATTTCAAAACATTTCTACCATCCCCAAAGAAACCCTTCACCCATCAGCAGTCACTCCTCATTTCCCCTCCCCCACAGGCCCTCATTAGTGACTTCCAAAGAGGGGAATTTACACAAGTGTGAGAAACTGGAAAAGGAAGGAGTTACAAAGAACAAGGGCATATTACCTTTCCAATTCTTTGGCAGTTGAGAGAACTAGAAGAGTGAGTGGAGGAGGTGTCAGAAAGTGCTATGAAAAGCCCAGGAAAAGATTTCAGTCTGTGGCAGGTTGAAGAGAAGGACTCAGGGAACAAAGCCTGAAAGGGACAAGAGCTAGGAGATAAACAATAGCTCAGACCCCGGGCACAGCTGAGTAAGACGAAACCAAAGCAGACGCAAGGGTCTGACTCGGTAAGGAAGAGTCACCACCTTAGGAGACTGAGGTCATAAAGGTAAGGAACTAGTAACTCAATACCGAAAAATGGATGGCTGGGGGAGGGGAGAAGCAGCTGATGGTAGAAATCAGATTTACTTTTCATTATCTAAACTTTCATAGAACCTTCAACATTTCATCACTAGTAAGACTTACTATTTTAAAACAAAGTTGATAAATATGTAATAGAGAGATTTTCTCTTATTAGTCAGGGAAAAGATGAAATTGGAGCCATAACCTCGACATAAGAAAAGAGTGCATCACAGGAACAGCCAAGAGAACAGCCTCCCCCAGTTTCTTTACAAGTTTAAAGATGGATGAGCCTAGCCCGTCTCCTGCATTCCTTAGCCTCCATACCACACTTAAAATTATGCTTTGCCCAAGTACTACAAACAATTAATAAAAGGCTTAATTCTCCCGTTTTGACAAAAAGCAATGGCTGCACTGTAGTCTAATAAGCACTGGCAGTCATTGTACTTACTACCTTCGGCCCCTAGAAGCAACATTCCACACATAAAAGATTCACAAGCAGGGCATTCATCCAGAACGACTTTCTACGTCTGCATATGTGTAACTGCATGTGATTGGGAGGGAGACAAGGAAAGGGGGGGAATACAGTCACAGCAAGAGGCTCCTGCTGAAAGACATTTTACTGATAAAGCAGTTTTCAATCTAACTCAGAATCCCAACAGTAGTACTGCTTTGTGGAGATAATTGTTGAACTCTGGACTGCTTTATTGTTCATTCATTTAACACGAAGAATTAAATATACTCTAACATCACCCATTTCCAACATGACAAGTAACAGAAAGCTTTTGTACTCCATCTTTGGTATATGCCTCCATTCCAACTTGGATTATAGTAGTAAAATTGGCGTTACAACTGAGAACCCCCATATAGGTAATACTAATGATGAAAAACTGATTATGACTACTTCTGGAATTTTGCCCCCAAACTCCATCGATTTCTATGGCTAACAACATCTTGATCTCACATGACACCAATTGCATGAAATTGCGTTTCCTAAAACAGTGATAAGAGGAGAAAATGATGGACTACAGCTCAAATATCACACCTCCCTCTGACTGTGTAATCTTAAGCAAGCTCCTTTATCTGCCTCTGTCTTAGTTTTCTCACCTATAAAACACACATGTCACAGCATTGTACAGTTAAATAAAATTATATATAATGCCTGCTACATAACGGTCTTAAAAAATACACCTGTCCAATTACTAGAAAAACCAAGTAATATGTTCCTACCATTAAAAACTGCAGCTTACTACCCTAGCTGGAGTAGCTCAGTGGATTGAGCGCAGGCTGCAAACCAAAGCGTCGCAGGTTCAATTCCCAATGAGGGCACATGCCTGGGTTGCAGGCCACGACCCCCAGCAACTGCACATTGATGTTTCTCTCTCTCTCTCTTTCTCCCTCCCTTCCCTCTCTAAAAATAAATAAATAAAATTTTTAAAAAAGAATATAAAAGAGTGTATTGGCCCAAATACACAAGCAAAATGAAGAGTTTAAAAAAAAAAAACAAACTGCAGCTTACTGCCAGTAAGTACATGGAAAGATGCTCAACATCATTACTCATTAGGGAAATGTAAATCAAAACCACAGTGAGATACCACTCCACACCTACTGAAATGGCTGTAATTTGTTTTTTAAAAGAAAAAGACACAGAAATAAAATAACAAACGTTGGCAAGGACGTGGAGAAACTGGAACCCTCATACTTTGCTGATGGGAGTGTAAAACAGTAGTCACTTTGGGAAACACTTTGGGGTTTCCTCAACAATTAAACAGAATTACTGTGTGACCACTCCTAGATATATTCCCAAAGAATTAAAGACAGGGGGTTAGAGACTGCATTTGAGATCCTGATTCCCAGTGCATGCCATCAGTTTAGCTCAAATAAACACAAAAATTAAAAACAAACAAACAAAAAAAACCCCGGGACTTACATATCTGTACACACATACATATCTGTACACACACACACAACAGCATTGTTCACAATAGCTAAAAGGTGCCAACAACCCAAGTATCCATCAACAGAAGGACACACAAAATGTAGTATATTACCTACAATGGCATATTCATTCAACCATTAACAGGAATAAAGCTCTGATACATGCTACAACATGTATGAAAACATCATACAAGGTTAAATAAGCCAGACACAGAAGGACAAATGTTGCATGATTCCACCTATATGAAATGTCTAGAATGGGTAAATTCATACAGACAGAAGGAAGATTAGCAGATGCTGGAAAGAGGGAGAATAGGTAATTACAATTAAGTGGGTAGAGTTTCTGTGTGGGATGATGAAATATTTTGGAAATAGCCCTGGCTGATGTGACTCAGTGGATCAAATGTAGGCCTGTGAACCAAAGGGTTGAGAGTTTGATTCCCCGTCAGGGCACATGCCTGGGTTGAGGGCGTGGTGCCCAGTTTGGGATGTGCAAGGGGCAACCAATCGATGTTTCTCTCCCTCCCTTTCTTTCTCCCTTTCCCACTCTCTAAAAATAAGGAAACTTAAAATAAAGAGAATACAAAGAAGAAAAATTTATGTTAAGATAAAGAAAAAAGAAAAATGTTAGAAATAGTGGTGATGGTTGCTCAGCTTGTAAATATAATTGTCACTGAGTTGTACAGAGTTGTACACTTAAAAATGGTTAAAATAACAAATTTCATGTAGAATTTACAATAAAAGTCATCTTGACTGAAACCTTCACAAAATTTCCCATCTCCAAAAACTTCATTTTAGAATCTTGTTTTTGACAATTAGCAAATATCAACAGTTCACATACATAAAAAAAATAATAGAGGAAACTAGGTCTCTGTATTATTTTAATTTTTCTGTTATCTAAAACTGTTCTAAAAATTAGTTTAATTTTTTTAAAGAAGTTTACTGAATCTCAAAACCATTAAGCTAAGTGAAAGAAGCCAGACTCAAAAGGCTGTGTATACTGTATGATGCCATTTTATGCGACATTCTGGAAAACCACAATTACAGGAACAACAACAATAAACATACCAGTTGTTGCAAGAGACTAGAAAAAGGGCGAGTGGAAGGGACTGATTACAAGGGTCATAATGACACTTTTTGGAGTGATGGAAATATCCTGTGTCTTAATTGTAGTGGTAGTAGTTAAATACTGTTGCTATTTCTTATGATTTATAAAGCAATATACCTAAAACACATAAATTTCATTGTAAGTAAATTAGATCTCAATAAATCTAATTTTTTAAAAAATCTAAACAGAGTATCATGTCATGCATTGCAACACAGGCAGAATTCCAGTCTGGTGTCATTATGAGGTTTAATCAGATAAAACCAGGCTATGAAACCTGGAGCCAAAGAGCACCTTTCCCAGTCAGCACTGTGATCTAAAAAAACACACACTAAACCAAAAAGAGGAGTCAGAACAGTTATAAATACATTAGGAACACATATAAAGTGACTTAATAAATCAGTTTGGTTATGGCTATTCATAGCACTATGGTTTTGTCTATAGGTATAATTAGATCTCCTTTAGTGCTTATCTTGGAGGGAAAATACATGCTTCACATAATTCCCAAAACTGCAAACAGAACATCTGAAAAAGTATTTTCCTGTCCCCTAATTAGACAGGTATGTTCCTAAGTCCGTCTCTCTCTCCCATGGACATCCATGTTTTCCCCGCCTCCCCGGGACTGATTTCTCTCTATTGTGTCCTCTCATTTTCGGCACCCTTTCATCTTGAAAGAGAATTCTGTCTTTGCTTTTTCCTCTCATTCCACAGCAGAATTTTAACAATACTTAATCTCTTCCTGCTTCTTCTGTTATTTCCGGAAGGTAAACTGCCAGTTTCTGTTTTTATAGGAAAATACTTTTTTAAAAAAAATAGGCTGCTTCAGTGCTGCAAAGTTTTTAACCAATTCTCTTAACGCTGCCCATCCCTTTCTCTTCTTGTAGTCAGATTTCTTACCAAACCCATACTCGGTCTCACAACGGGAACAAGCACTCCTCTGCTGCCCATTTACAGACACCCCCTCCCCTTCAGTCCTCTTCACTGTGACTTCCACACTAGTTAAGCCACCAGTTCACAGCCTGTGCTGAGATTTCCTGAATCATCCAAATAATGGAAAATTTAACCATTGGTCTCTAAATTCTTTATAGCAGATGTCTGTTTATTCTCATCTCTTATCTCACCTATGTCCTGTCCTTATCTTTTCAAACAAACCTGGCAAATCCTTCCTTAAACCTATACTTTATTTTCTCTTATCTAAGTCTTTCCCCAAGTTCTTCTCCGTGCATTGAAATAACTATGTCCTTGACACTTCATCACTTTTTACTACAGCAACAGTTTATGATCTAAATTCATTATTCAGAAATCTTGTCTCATTAACTCTCATCTATTTAAAAAGTACCCATACTATCCCTTAAGGGGTAGTTTTACCATTAACAAGTTTTTATAATTACTTTCTGCTGTATGTATTGTAGTTGGTTTCTCCTAAGTGGAATATAAACACCCTAAAGGCAAGAAGTACCCATTCTTTAATAAACACTCCAAAATCTGGCAAATGCTATGTATCTAAACACTGAAGTACTATCTGAAGAGATGCATGAAAAAAATACTAGGCTTAGCATTGTAAGACATTATAAGTTCAAGTAATGCCTCTAACGTATTATACTAAACAAGTCACAAACTCACTGGGCCTCATTTTCCTCTTTAAGAAAATGAGAAAACTATTTTCCGTGTTTACTCCACAGAAAATAAGATCAGTGCAGGAGGAAAACACTCAATTTGAGCACCATCTTCCTTGTCAGATGTACTCATTCCTTCCCCATCTGCCAGCCCAAGTGGTCACACCCTTTTTAGTACTACCTGGATCCACTAGTGCCCATATAACCACATTGTTTCAATTTGTGTATTTGTCTCCCTACACAGACTACAGAACTTCTTGAGGACAAGCACTGTCTCATTCATTTTTCTATCCCTGGACCCCTGTAATGCCAGGCATCCTTGCGGAGATGCTAAAAACAGAAAGATCTTTCAGAGGGTAAAGTTTTAGCCCTACTGAGGTACAACTAATAAATCAAATCATGTACTCAGTAAATGCACAGCACTAAAACATTCACCTTTATCATTTACCTGCCTTAAATTCTTTTTGGAATATGGCAAATATATAACAAAATGGTAAATTTATGTTATCAAAGTAATACAAGTTACAAAGCAAAGGGCTTTTGCACTGTTGCTCTGCAAAATTTGGTCTGATGCTCTAATAAGAACTCCGAGCTCTTGAAAAATCCAACACTCTCATTAAGTTCACTTACTGAAAAATGTGCTTACTAAGTAAGAAAACCTTCTGCAAAATGAAAGAAAGATTCCTGGACATGAGAATTGATACTGCCATCTTCGGTTAATTGAAAATTTTGGAACCATTCACAGCTAAGGGAAGAAATAATCATGTTAATATACAGCTAATTACATAAAGTTATAGTTTCTAAAATTCCTAAATGCAAGCATGCCAACTTCCATATTCTATAAAACAGAAAAAAACTGTGAAACCTATAAATGAAAACATTAAAATATATTGCTTCCAAGAAAAACTGCAAGCAACATGCGTAGAAAACGGCAGAGATTTTCATCAGAAAAAAAAAATGCTCCAGACTTTGTTAATTTAGGCAAAATAACTTGTGGAAGCTCTCTAAGTGCTTTGTACCTACATACAAATCACTTTTGAATTAAGATTGAGTTAAACAATAAAATCTCCCTGTTCTCATTCAGTCATAATGCTTTTCAGTATTCAAAGACGGTCTCAATGTTAAAGAAGCAGTTATCTTAAATTGTATAGACCTCAACTAAGGCACGTTGTTCTAATTTGCTACCGTGAATAAGAGCACCAACCTCAACTCCCTCAAAAGTCTCCTGGTGAGACCACCACAAGCCAAAGAGGCAAAGGTACAAAGTCTCTCCCGGAATCAAACCAGGCTCCTGGACCTCCTAACCTGCCGTCTTTCCCCTTTAAATTACGCCTTCACCACTTCTAATAATCGCTTTCTTTTTTCTGCAACTCTTCCAGTCTATGACTTTGATACTCCAATATATTAAACAATCTTCTCAGCAGAGCTTTTCTGCCTGACACCCCCCCGCCGGGAAGATTTTAGGGTATCTCTTTAACAGATAATCTTGTTCAAAGAGGAAGGCCTCCTTCCTTACACTCAATTCAACACCCACTTTTAAAAATATAATTACAACCTCCGCTTCTATCAGGAGAATACAGGGAAAGAACTACTATAGGTTCTCCCACGTTCTTCATCTCTAGACTTCCCTCTTCACTTAGTTTTCTTCGTCCTCACTTCCCTTCCACTCCCGAAAAAAAATTCCACAGCTAGAGAATCTCCTTTTTAAAGCCAAACCACTTAATGAGGAAAATAAGTATGCACTGCTTTTATCTTCAATTATTTATTGTTCCTCAGTCACTCAGGAAGTTAATATGACCGCCCTCCCAGGAAGATGATGAGCTAAATACATACTGAAACAAGTCTTCCCCAAGCAAGTGGATTCGCGGCAAAAAGGCAACCGCGGGGAAGAGGGATGAAAAAAGGATCATTAGCCCCCAAAGCTCGAGATGGGAGGGACGAGGAAGTGAAAAGGGAGTGGGGAGAAAAAAAAATAAGTGAGAAGTCCAACACACACTCGATGGACTTAATAGCGTAACATTTCGTCAAGAAAATAGGACTGGGCACTAATGTTCCAGTCCTGTCCCGCGGGACAAGAGGGTGGCCTCTCCTCCCCCATGGGGACAAAACTAACCCCCAGCACCCCCCGGCCCAGTCCCCGACAAGAGGGCCTGGTTGAGGCGCAGGCCCCTGCACCTTCGGCAGGGCAGTCAGCAACCGCCTGGGTGGAAGGAAGGCCCGGAGGGAGGTGAGCCGGGATGGGACAGCGCCAAGAGGGCGTACAGGATGGAGGGTCAGAGACTGGCACCCGCGGGACCGGGGGCCCGGACCAGGGACCCTTACATCCCTGAACCCCTGAGGCCCCTCGCTGGCCTTGCAGAGCTAAGTTCCAGGTACCCGCCCCGGCCGCATCCACCACTCCTCACCTCACGCTGCCTGAGCCTCCGTGTCTGTCACAACGCGAGCCGCAAGAGGTAGCCCTGTCCGAGCCATTTTCCGCTCAGCAGTCTCAGCGACCGCGGAGAGCTTCGGCGGACTTTGCAGCCAGCCAAGCATATACGTCACTTCCGGTCTGGAAGCTCCGCCTTCTGCGCCCAGGCTTCTTGCAGATAGGCTGACTCGGAGGGCCTACCTGAAGTGGTGGGCGGGGCCTGGGCGCGTCCAGGGAGGCGCCAGCTGGGATGGTGGGTGCTGGGGTCCGGCTCTCGCTTGGGGAGTGTCGAAAGAACGCAGGACGTCTCTCACTGCAGCCTCGGGCTAGGGGAGTGGGGCCTCGCTGGACCCTGGCTGGGCCTCCGAAGCGCCGCCAACCACTGAAGCGCTCCATTGTTCTCGTGCCCTCTCCGGGAACTCCGGGCTCGCGCCTCCATCCCAGCTTCGGCTCCCAGATTCGTGGTCTCCGCCTCAGGCCGCGCCGACAATAGTTTGTGATTGGAAGACTGAAAGAACAGGAGAGTTAAAAATCTTTCACTCCAACCAGCATTTACCGATTCCTCAACGCGCATAGGGTGCTGTGGGGTGTGTGGTTAGTGACCCATAATGTGGATTGGATAAAGCGCTTTCCGAAGCGCTCATTTAATCTCCAGGAGAAGAGACTGGATGAAGTGGCTCGTCTGTGAGACGCTTAGAAGCAACTGTGTTATTCCTGGTAGCTGTGGCTACCAACTCTTGTCCACTCGCCCTTGCTACTACTAACTTCCCAGCCCCATCCAGGCACACACCCTTCCAGGCAGGCTTTACACACCCTAGAAGAATGTCCCTTAAGAATTCCCTTAGTTTCACACCATTGTTCTGCTTTATCTTCTCATCAAAGGAGGAATTTCTAGAATTGGCAGCCCCTTCTTAAGATTAAAAGGAGAGAGAGGAAACCAGTTTCACTTGAGGCTGGTTTCCTCGCTTCTGCTCTTGAACTGAGTGTGCCTTCAGAAAAGAAGGAAGGGGCCTCCAGAGGACACTGTGTCTTGGGGGAAGATTAACTTTGACCTACTTGTATTTTTTTCTACTTTTCTTAAGAGAAATATTTTCCCTGGATTCCAGCAGCAGAGCACCCTTGCTTGAATTTTTTGTTGCAGTTCCAACTTCATTATTTTCATGGCTCTTTTTTAAAAAATATTTGTTCTTTTAGAGAGGGGAAGGGAGGGAGAGAGGGCGAGAAACATTGATGGGAGGGCTAAACATCAACTGGTTGCCTCTCACAAGCACCTGCACCAAGACCAAACCTGAAACCCAGGCATGTGCCCTGACTGGGAATCAAATCTGCTGGTGGGCCTTTCCTTCTGAGGGACAGTCCCTTAGGAACTGGGCATTTGTGGCCACCATAGCTCAATGCCCTTGTATCCTAGCCTGCGTGCTTTATTGGGCCAGGTGGCGGGGGGGCGGGCTATGGAGTTTAGATAGCTGGAAGGACTGCCAGCAGCCCTTCCTGGGAAGAAAGTGTATTACATCCAACCACTTCTTCCTACGCAGCTCCTGGATGTACTTGTAAACACCTGTCTTCACTTACCTGATGGCTCTGGCCAAATGGAAAGGAAAGACCAATCTGGCACTTTTTAAAAATGACATCATCTTACCTTGGCAATAGTTTAAGATGTCTTCTTTCAATAATGTCAGCTTACAAGTTCCTTCATTTAATTTGAGTCCACCTTAAATGTACTGTGATGCATGAGCAAAGTAACAATTGAAAAATAGGTTTTGCCAGGGAGCTTTAAGAACCTAGTGGCTGTTTTGGATTTCCCATAGTCCTGACTATTCATTTAATTTACAAATATTGTCTACACATACAGTATACCTTAGAAGGTTTTTATTGTTTACAATGCTGTCCATGCAATTTAACATAAAAGAAATATTTTGAGGTGTTCAGAGATACTTCTAGACCACCACTAAGTTATTCCTACATATATTGAGATTTTAACCCTTAAAACCTCAATTTTTAACAAAAACTAAGAAGTCAAATTTATTAGGACATTTTAAAATATTTGTAAACATAGGCTCTTTTACTGGCAATACATTTCATAATTTTAGAAACATGCTTTCTCAACAAAATACAAGGAATTTCATTAACAGATAAGCCAAAAGCAGGAAAACCTATGATCAGTAATTAATTATTTTTTTTGTAAACTTAGGTAAAATAAAGATATGTCTGTTTTACTTAAACCAACAAACTTAAGTTAGCTTTTTATTTATTAAGCATTAATCTTAGATCACATGAATTGAAGAGCATTTAGGCCCTGGCCAGATAGCTTAGTTGATTAGAGCTACGTCCCAATACACTAAGTTTGCGGGTTCAATCCCTAGAATCAACCAATAAACACATAAATAAGTAGAACAACAAATCGGTGTTTCTCTCTCCCCTGCTTCCTTTCTATCTCTAATATCAATAAATTTAAAAAAGAAAAGAAAAGCATTGGGTTAGTTTCTATATTTCTGAGAATTTCAGAATACCCAAATTTTTATATGTGCTTGCCTTAAATTAATTTTAACAAAACAATCCAGAGGTAGAAGGTTTTTTTTCACATTTAAAACATGCATATATAATATAAACAAATCAACAAACAAGGGTTGGAGAGAATGTGTAGAAAATGGAACCCTAGTGCACTGTTGGGAATGCAGACTGGTGCAGCCACTGTGGAAAACAATATTGGAATTTCCTCAGAAAACTAAAAATGGGACTGCCTTTTGACCCAACAATTCTGCTGCTCGGATTATACCCTCAGAGCCCTTTTCAAAAGAACCTTTGCACCCCAATGTTCACAGCAACACAATTTACAATAGCCAAGTGCTGGAAGCAACCTAAGTACCCATCAGCAAATGAGTGGATCGAAAAATTATGGCATATTTACACAATGGAATTCTACCTAGCAGAGAGAAGGAAGGAGCTTATACCCTTTGCGACAGCATGGATGGATGAAACTGGAGAACATTATGCTAAGTGAAATAAGCCAGGCCATGAGGGACAAATACCATATGATCTCACCTTTAACTGGAACATAATCAACAAAAGAAAAAAGCAGCCCTGGCTGGCGTAGCTCAGTGGATTGAGCTCGGGCTGCGAACCAAAGCATCGCAGGTTCGATTCCCAGTCAGGGCACATGCCTGGGTTGCAGGCCACAGCCCCCAGCAACCGCACATTGATGTTTCTCTCTTTCTCTCTTTCTCCCTCCCTTCCCTCTCTAAAAATAAATAAATAAAATCTTTAAAAAAAAAGAAAAAAGCAAACAAAATATAACCGGAGTCATTGAAATTAAGAACAATCTAACAATAGCCAGAGGGGAGGGGGAGGGGACAGTGGGGAGAAGCGTTTTCAGGAACTACTATAAAGAAAACAAGGACAAAACCAAGGGGGAGGATGGAAGAAGGGAGGGAGGTGGGTTTGGAGGGGGGGGGAGGGATGGGAAGAAAATACAAAAAACTGTAATTGAACAACAAAATAATTTAAATTAAAAAACCATGCATATATAAGCAAACATAGACAAACATGTCAAACAGAACTTTTAGTCATGAGAAAAACTCTGTAGCTTATAAAAGAACAGTTGGATCTGAATTTTGCCCTGGACGCATTTACAATTTATATCTGTTCTTGATGAGTCAAGTTTCAAATGAACTTCCCCCTTTTAAGATAAGGATAGCTATTTTTAATACCACAAAGAATTGACATCTAAATGACACTACAGGTTAATCATCCAAATCCTTGTTTTGAAGCTTCAAGGGACCAATTAAATATATGCTTTCCATTCATTCTGCCTAATTTTATTGAATTTTTTTAAACAGAGACTTTTTTCATTTTTTTTTAAGATTTTATTTATTTCTTTTTTAACGAGAGGGGAAGGGAGAGGGGGAGAAACATGGATGTGCAAGAGATACATCAGTTGGTTTCCTCTCATACATCCCCACAATCCAGGGCCCACAACCCAAGCATGTGTCCTGAGTGGGAATCGAACCAGCAACCTTTTAGTTTGCAGGCCAACACTCAATCCACTGAGCCACACCAGCCAGGGCATTTTGCCTAATTTTATAGCTGGCTTTTTCTAATTGCATATAAGAGGTTAAAAAATATCAAAGGATCCTCATTTTGGACATCTTAGTATTAATGGGTGCTGAGTGTTGTGGGGCTTGTCAGCATCAAAGGCACAATTTCCCATTTTAATTTTAAGTTTTTCTTTGAGATCTGTAGAGTCTGAACAAACTTCTAGGGAACACCAGCCCTTCTGTGGGCATCTCTGGATGAGCTAAATGTAGTGGCAATCCCTATAGGCCTGCTCCATGACCTAGAGGAAATTTTTCTGCAGGCAACCCCACAGATTCTTAGTCACCTAAGAATACCTGAGCAAAGGCCAGAAAGAGCCTACCTGATGCTGATACAGGTAGGTCTGACTGGATAGGAGGAAGCTGCCTGAGGTAAACAAGGTAGCACAGCACAAGATGACAGTTTTCCCTACCCTCAGGCAGAGACGTGACAGGAGGAGCCTTGCACAGAGCATGCGTGAGGCCAATGAAATGTTTGGATAGGAAAAGCCCTCTTACTCACTTCTGGTATATGGTGGAAGGGGGAGGTGCTGTGCTGGGAAAAACCTGTCAGTCTAGCTTGGGAAAAGGACAGGATTGGCTGGGGAGGTTGACCTCTCCAGATGCATGGGAGTTTAAGCCAGGAGACTTAAACCAAGGGAGAGGAGAAACGTGTGCTTCTTTCTCTCTGTGATCCATGGAATGGACATGTGGGCCAGCTTTGTGGGACCAGCAGGCCCTGGAAGCCATGCGGCTGGGCATCAGATTCCTGGCCCTGTAGCTGACATGACGGAGCTCCCGCTTGGCTGGCCACACCAGTTGGCAGCAGCCCTTGGCTCCCGGCACAGGAAGCAGCAGTGGCGGCATGGCTGCACGGGCCCTACACGCAGACTCCAGGAAGAAGCCTGAAGCCACGCTGCAACCAGGAACAAGCTAAGCCGCCAGATGGTTGTGCCGCCTGTGGTTCCCAAAGGATGGTATTTTTAAATGGGAGAAGGAACTCGGCACAGCCTTGGACTGATCCAGCAGGGAGTGGTGGGGTTTCCTCTCAGTGTTCTGGAGGGGATAGGCCCTGAGACCTGCCATTTTTCCAAATTGTGCAGTTTTTGAATAAAAGGCCTCTTTACTTCTCTCACCAAACCTCTGCCTCCGGATTTTGCCTATGGGTGGTGGTGAGTAGTCACACCCCACTTTCTATTTGGTAACTGCCACTGGAACTGTGACACTTCCCAAGACATAGGTCCTTCTTGGAAGGTGAACCCATTACAGGTGCCATGCCCTTCAAAGTGAAAAGAGAACTTTCCCCAGGGTCCCCACCAGTTTTTCTTGGACTGGTTGCATGGGTGCACTGGATGCCTTGCAGCACCCATCTCTGCCACTCCAGATTCAGGGGTCTGAACAACCATTGTCACCCCATTAACTAGTTGGGTGAGGAAGCAAGTGGTCCTTTCTCTTCCACAGCTAAAGAGAGTTCTCTCTTCCTTAAGCAGCAAAGATTTTGTTTAAACTCTCCATAAGCAATCCAATTAAAAAGCTGAAATTGAATGCAGCAACCCATTTTTCCCCCTTCCCCTGGGTTATTTCAACTTTTATCCACCTTGAAGATTTTCTAAGAACACCTCAAATAAAGTCATGGACCTGTTACTTAAAGCAAGAAAGCCCAAGATCCCAAGAAAATACTTATCAAGTTCACTCTGTGCAAAGTGGGGAGCCAGTGGGGCACAATGGGCCCATGCTTGTACCTAGCACTATGTCTGGGTCCACGAGGTGGTCCTAGGGGGCTCCTCTAAAATCCTGTTGGCAATGCCAAGTAAATATCAATGTAAGAAGTGTCCAAACCTGTAGAAAGTTTTTACAAGAGTTTATTTGTGCCAAGAAGCAAGATATCAAATACTTCCAGTGGATGACAGTTTCATAGTTTCTTTCATACATTTGAAATTAAGGAGGAACCTAAGAAACATTATGTGAATGTGGGAGAAAGCAATGTAAGGATTGGATTGGGATTAAAGGATAGTTAACACAATTATGTGCTTTCTTGCTTATTGCAAAGGTTTTTTTTTTGTTGTTGTTGTTTTTTAACCTAGATGCACAAAAACAATGGACAGGGCTTGCTCAAGGCAAAGATAAACCTTTTACTAAAGAAGTATGTGCCTGGGACATGCCAGGCTACCTACCATTGTTAGTAGGACAAAGGTCTCAAGGTCTGGGAGAGTCTAAGGTCTAACCAAGGTCTGGGGCATTATTCTTGCTAAAAGTTAAAATGTAGCACAGTATTTTGCAGAAGCAGATGTAAACAGGATGACCTTGACAGGAATCCAACTGGATAAGTATAGCCAACTGAAAAGAAGAAATCAACATGTAATTAAACAGTATATTGAAGCAATGGATAAGCTTCCCTTGAAGGAGACAGAGCTTTGGATATGAGTCCCCTGTCTCCTTTACTTGCTGCAAGTAAATAAAACTACCTAAGAACAACCACATCTCATTCATGAATGAAACACCCTAAGCAGTGAACTGCTTGAGTTTGCTAACACCATGGCCTGCCCAGTTAGGAATTTATGATCAGATCACCCTGTGAGGTTACTTTCTGTAGAACCCCTTTTTCATCCACAACACTTCAATCCTAAGATTTAAAGGGAAAGGAAAGAATTGAGGAAGCGGTATTATACATATATATATATATTTTAAGATTTTATTTATTTATTTTTAGAGATAGGGGAAGGGAGGTAGCCAGAGAGGAAGAGGAATATTGTGTGAGATATCAGTTGCCTCTCACATACCCCTAACCTGGGACCTGGCCTGCAACCCAGGCATGTGGCCTGTCTGGGAATTGAACCAGCAACCTCTCTATTCACAGGCTGGCACTCAATGTACCGAGCCACACCAGCCAGAGCAAGTATTATATTTTTAAGTGTTCCAATCCTAACCTCCCTCAGAGAACTTTACAGCACCACAAATATTTACAAACTTCTTCTAGTGCTGAATGAGAAATGGGCAGTTTTGTTCTACCTCAGGTAAAAATGTTGGCTGACATTTATTTAGCACTTGCCTAGGCTAGGCCCTATCCTTGATGCCTGACACCTCATAGAATCCTTCAAACAACCTTATAACATTATGCCATCAATATACCCTTATTTCATAGCTGAAGAATTGGAGTAACAGAGAGCCTAAGTAATTTGCCCAAAGTCACACAGCTACTAAGCAGTGCATCTGGAATCCAAACCTGGCTATGACTGAATGTTCCGTGCTCATTTTTATTTGAAAGAATTTTTTATTAATATTTTTTTATTTATTGATGTTAGAGAGAGAAGGAAGGAGAGAAAGAGAAACAATGATTTGTTGTTCCACTTATTTGTGCATCCATTGTATGTGATCCAACCGGGAATTGAACCTGCAACCTTGGTGTATCCGTACAATGTTCAAATCAACTGAGCTACTCTGCCAGGGTGGCCCATGTTCTTTCAACTTCACACTGCCCTCAACAGGCCAAGGAGATTTTAACAGCAAGAAAGTAGCTACAAAAGGACATTAATAAGTAGACCTATCCCTCTGTTTCCTTTCCCAGTGGTGTATCCCCGCCTCAGTCACAGAGCTCTGCTGGGTCCTATAGCACACAACTTAAAAGCTGTGGTCTCTACAGCCTGGAGATCATTATCTAAGGTAGATAACAGCATGCTGGAGAAATGGCACTCAGAACATTAAATGTGTAGATGATGAAACAGTGTGAAGTTTATAGAAGGAATAGGAAATGTCTGCTTTGTAATTCATTTTGGAAAAAAGAACTAAAAAGTATCGAGCCCCTATTTTCTGTGTCAGGCACTATGGTCTGTGCTTGGGACACAGTAGTGAACAAGACAACACGTAAAGCTTAGAGTCCAACAAGGGAGACAAAAAAATATTAGACAATTGAACAATCACTTAATCCTAATTTTTGATAAGGGGGATGAGGAAACTACAGGGTTATTTTCTTTTTAAGGAAGGCAGCGGCCTTCCCTGAAGACATGACATTGAGCTGAGATACAAAGGGTGAGTAGAAATTAAGTGAAGATGAGGGAAAAAGCATCCTAAGCAAAGCAAAGGCTTTGCTTGTACAAAGACACTGAGGTAGGAAGAAATGCAGTTCAACTGAGGAACCGAAAGGCCAATGTTGATGTTGCAATAGAAACAAGGAGGAACTGGCTGTAGATGCAGTGGTGAGGCTGTGGCAGCTCATGCCATGCCTGCAGGGCTCTGGGTATTGAGGAGTTGGGCGTTTAGCCTACGAACGAGGAGGAAAATTTTAATCTCTCAAATGACCCAAGCTGCATTTTTAGAAGATGGCTTAAGGAGAGGTTAGAGAAGATTTGGGCAGCCCAGTTTGGAAGGTATCACAACGATGGAGGGAAGTGATGATGGTGGCTTGAAATTTGAGTGAGACACAGTAAATATAAAGCTGATTATGCCAAGAGTTCCTGTGCTTGGAGATAGCCAAGTAGGAGAAGAAGATTTAGAAGTAAGTATGATGTGGCATGATGCTAAGAGCATTACTAGACATATGTTTAAGGAACTTTGGAGGCTTAGGGCAAAGAAGAGGGGAAGATGGGAGTTATATTAGTTATCTACTGCTGTTTTTCAAATTATCCCGAAACTTAGCAGCTTAAAGCTACAAAAATGTACTGTCTCACAGCTTCTTTGGTCAGGAATCCAGGCATGGCATAGGTGGGTCCTTCTGCCTAAAGGTTTCTCATGAGGTTGCTATCTGCTGCCAGTCTCATCTAAAGGCTTGACTGGGGAGTGATCCACTTCCATTTTCACTCACATGTAATTAGAAACTTTTTTTTTTAATTTTTTTTAAGATTTTATTTATTTATTTATTTATTTTACAGAGGGAAGGGAGAGGGAGAGAGAGAGAAACATCAATGTGTGATTGCTGAGGGACATGGCCTGCAACCTAGGCATGTGCCCTGACTGGGAATCGAACCTGCGATGCCTGGTTCGCAGCCCGCGCTCAATCCACTGAGCTACGCCAGCCAGGGCTAATTAGAAACTTTTGACCTCTTGAAATATGGGCCTTTCCACAGGGCTGCCTCACAACATGGCAGCTGGCTTCCTCCAACATCACTGACCAAAACAAACAAGAAAGAACAAGAGTGTGTGAGAGGAAGAACCCCTGGACAAAAGCCACAGTCTGTTTGTAACCTAATCTCAGAAGTGACATCCCATCCCTTCTGCCTTACTCTTTTCATTAGAAGTGAGTCAGCAAGTCCAGTCCGTGTTCAAGGGGAGGGGAATACACAGAGGTGAGAAATATGCAAAGGCTTGAACACTGGCAGATGGGGGTCTTAGGGGCCATTCTGGAGGATAATCACCACAGACGCTTTCGCAGAGGAGGCAGCACTTGAAGTGGTTATATTGCAGTTTTTCAGGAGCATCTCAGGAGGAAGGACATTCTAGGAAGAGCAAGGGGTATGTGCAGAGAGACAGAGGTATGAAAGAATTGCATGCGTTCAGGGGTCTGTTGTTGGTCGTTCCATGACCAGGTCAGGGGACGTGGGAAATATCACTGATTCAGCTGAGAAAACACTGAAGAGGTAAAATATCATTGGTTGAAAGATGATAAATTTACTTTTATGAATTCTGCCAATATACTTGCATCTTTGTGAAAAAACACAAGGATATGCATTGAAGTATTATTGTGTTAGTTTACTAGGGCTGCCATAACAAAGTACCACAAACTGAGTGGCTTAAACAATAAATTTGTTGTTCTTAGTACTCAAAGCTGGAAGTCAGACCACTGTGTTGGCAGGACTGGTTCCCTGTCATAGCTGTGAGGGACGTGTCTGCTGTAGGCCTCTCTCCTTGCCTGATGGATAGCTGTTTCCTCTTATGTCTTCATATGTTCTTCCCCGCTAAGTGTCTCTGTCTAAATTTCTTCTTATAAGAACACCAGTCATTTGGGGTTAGGCCCCAATGTGATTTCATTTTAACTTGATTGTAATAACCATATCTTCAAGTAAGGTCACATTCTGATATACTAAGTTGAGACTTCAACATATGAACTTCGGGAGTAACATAATTTAATTCGTAATAATAATATAGTAGGAAAAAGGTTAAAACAACCTAAATTTCTTTTTATTTATTTTTAGAGAGAAGGGAAGGGAGGGGCAAAGAGAGAGAAACATCAATGTGTAGTTGCCTCTCGAGTGCCCCCTACTGGGGACCTGGCCTGCAATCCAGGCATGTGCTCTGCTGACTGGAAATTTGTTTTTAGAGAGATTTTATTTATTTATTTTTAAAGATTTTATTCATTTATTTTTAGAGAGAGGGGAAAAGGAGGGAGAAAGAGAGGGAGAGAAACATCAATGTGTGGTTGCCTCTCATGTGGCACCCACTGGGGACCCGGCCCACACCCCAGGCATGTGCTCCCTTATTGGGAATCGAACCAACCTTCGCAGCCCGAGCTCAATCCACTGAGCTGCACCAGCAGGGACTGACTGGCGATTGAACTGGCAACGCTTTGATTCTCGGGCTGGAGCTCAATTCACTGAGCCACACCAGCCATGGCTAAATTTCTGTCAATAGGAAATGGGTTAAATAGATAATGAAATATCATAAAATGGGAAATGGAATCCTATGCAGCTGTTAAAAATATGTACTGATAAGGAAAAATCTCCAATATGGACTAATATGCAGTATATTCTGTTAAAGGAAGAAGCCAAGTTGCCAAGTAGTCTGTGGACTGTTGGTAATTATGTTTAAAAAAATGAACTATGTTGTAACAGGGTAGGATACCTCTGGAAGGATACACCAGAAACTGATAGCAGTGGCCATGTCTATAAGGAGGACCTGGGAGGCTGGGGTCAACAACAGCAGGGAACCTTCCTTTTTACTATGTACTCCTTTTCTGCAGTTTGAGTTTGTTTCCAGGAGCATGTCCTACTTTCAAACTAAAAAAGAAAATAATGTAAGAGTGTGGGGGGGCTCCACCTGCAGCCCCCCCCCCCTCAGCTCCCACGGATGAGAATAAGTCTACCAAGACATGATCTGCTTGGGGAGGAAAGGTGGCCGATCTCTCAAAGGAGAAGGGCCAAGAGCCTTTTCCTCAATGGGCTTTTATTTGGTTTGTTTTGCACAGGAATACAGGTAAAGCTCATTGATCATTATTAGGCAGTAAGAATCAAACAATAGATAACAAAGAACTCTGAGGGCCTATTTTGAGTCAGGGTCAGATAGCTAAAGAGCTATAAAACTTTGAGGAACAAACACTTCTTGCTCGAACCCGTATTTAATTGAGAGCATTCTAAACAAAGCAGGTTTCACAGGATTTTACATATTCTTTCTTAGGCCTGATCACCCAGGGAACCCGCCCTTTCCAGCACAGGGCTGCACTGCCCTCTGTCATTGTTTCAGGCTTAAGTCAGGCAAGGGAAGTAAGGCTGCCAAGAGATTAGGGGACTTCTCACAGACAGAATGAGGACTCAGGCTTTGTCAAAGCCAAGGGGCGAGGGTCCATCACCCCCTTTCTCCATAGCCCCCAAGTCCTTCCCTGAGGACCTCCACATGATCATGCCTGTCTTAGGTTGTTCCCCCCTGGGGGAATCTTACCCGTCATTGGCTAAGTGACCAAGCATTGGGGGCCAGTTATGGATGAAGTAAAAGGAGCAGAAGTGGCGCCCCTGCCAGGGAGATAAGCTTTGTCTCCTTAGTGGCTTATGGTCCAAAGGTGGCTCACTGAGCCTTAGCCATGGGGGGGTTACAGCTTCTGAAACCAGGCAGGGCCGTTCCCAACATAAGACAGTTTAGTCATTTGTATTTAGACTGTGCTGATGCTAATACATTTTGATTAGAAACTGAATATGTTTTGATGATTAAAAGATAAAAAACAAGTTTTGTTGGGGGAGGGGATGATATAAAACAGCTCCCCAGTGATGTGATGAAAGATGGGGTCCTGATTATGTCACCTGTTATAAACCTGTTGTAAAGTTGTGGTGAGGTGTACAAGTTATCAATCTGTTACGGATGGGGAGAGAGCGACCCAAGTCAGGAGGCCCTCCTCCCGGGCCTCGGTTCTTGTCTTGCTCTCAAGAGAATAATTCAAGCAAGAGACAAACACACATAGTGGAACTGAAGTAGTGAGTTTATCTGTGAAACACACAAGCAGGGAGCTGCAAGCAGGTGCCCAGCAGGTCTAAATGCCCCACATGTAGAGGAAAGAGTTGTTAGTAAGTTTGTGAGTTTGTTCTATCCACTTGAGCCGAGGCTACAGGTGGATACTTGGCTAATCTAAGTATGCAGACGACTGGGGCTCAGGGGTTAATACACCTCAGCTGGCTTCTGGTGTCCCTCTCCTTCCCCCTTGGGAACAATGTACAGCTACAAAGGCTTTCTTTCTCAGTTAGTAAAGGCTCTTTGTCTTCGTGAAATTGTTACAGAGGCGCCTTTCCCAGCATAGGCCCCTCTCTTCTCCCTGTGTTACTCCTGCTTGTGATGTTCAGAACACCCAGCAATCTTAGTAACATTGTTACAGAAGCCCCTTTTCTCAGCACAGTCTCAAGGACTCTCCCCTCCTCCTGTGCTATTTTGCTTGCTCAGGACACTCGGCAGTCTTATCAAGCTGAGCTCAGGACTGCTGAGTGAATTGGTGAGCCGGGTCTTTCTTTTGCTTCCAGCCTCCTGCACTAAGTTCTTTGTTAGATTGTAGCGGCAAGGGCCCTGCCTTTACTGCCCCTCTGGCTGCTCGTTCCTAGCTGCTACCTAACAAGTCCGTTCAAAGACCCGTGTCCAGGATTTTCTAGCACAATTCTACTATTAGATTCAGGTGGGTTTTCAGGTGGGTTTCACAAACATTGATTGAGACCAGCCAGGAACTGGACTGGGTACATGGCAAACAAAATGAATACAATCTGACCCTGCCATGGAAAAGCTTACGGTATAGAAAACCCAAAGACGGAACAGGAAAAAAACAAAAGATGCACAAGTAGAAAATGTCAATACATTGTGTTAAAAGCTATGGTAAAATTGAGCACCAAGTGACAACAAAGGAACACCCAGCCCCACTGGAAGGGAGGGTGGGGCCAGAGGGGCTTCCCAGAGGTGGTGGCCCTGAACACTGAACAGGGGTTTGCTGGGAAAAGTGGCAAATGCTCCGACAGAAGGAAAAGCATGAGCACAGGTAGAGAGGCCTCAGAGTGGCTCGGATATTTGGGGATATATGGATTTAACTATTTCCAATAAAGGCAGTTGTTTAAGTAGGTGGCTAAAGTTTTTAAATCTGTAGAGCTCTGTAAACTTTTTCACACGAATGTATGAACAGATGTTTTAAACCCATCATCTTATGATGGACCCTAATTTTTAATTGGAAAGTATAGTCACTGTGACAGTAATCTCTCTATTTTCTGAAATCCTAACATCTGATTACTCAGTTTAGTCCTTAATTAACTCCCATGTTAGCATGTTTTCAACTTGTTTTGTAATTATAGCTTCCTTCCATCTTGAATTTTTACTGTTAGGCATTGTGCTCAGCATTAAGCTACTGTTTTATTTAATCCAAAGCCTAATTTTTTTTTATCACTGCTGTCCCCAACTTCTCCCAGACAAGATCATAAACTCCCCGAAGACAGAAACCAAAGTAAATCTATACTTTCCCTTCCCACAGCTTCCCTACCCAGTCTCTCCCCATCTAATCCTCCTACTTGCGTAACTTCCTACCCTCCCTTGACCTTCTACCCCCTCCAGCTTCTGTCTAATTTCTCTGCTTCCTGTTATCGCAGAGCTCTAAAGCACTGTTTGCACTTGCTGACTACTTTCTCACCCCACTGGGCTTTAACCCCCTCAGTATACTGAAGTGTCTCCAGTCAAGTCAGTGTGGACCCACAGTTGCCAAGTCAGGTCAACTGTCTGTCCTCATCCTCTGGACCACCAAGCAGTTTTTGACATTAGTGATTGCTCCCTCCTGGAAGCGCCTTGTGCTCTAGGCTTCCGTGACACCACGTGCACTTTATTTTCCTTCCACCTTCCTGATTACCTCTTGTACACTCCCCGTTCTCAGACTTCCTAAGGTAAGAGTGCTCCAAGACTTAGTCTTCAATTTTTTTCTTTGTTTATACTGTCTAACGAGGTGACCTCATCAAGTCTTATGGTTTTAAATGCCATTCGATTCTCAAATTTGTATCCCCATCCCCGACTTCTCCCCTGAATGCTAGACTAGTGTAACTTGGTATCTCCAATCGGACGTTTGCGGGCCAACTCGAAATGAAGATGAGCACAAATGGAGAACTCTCAACTGATGCCCCCGCACCTGTTCTTCACTCCCCCAACCCTCATCACCCCCAGGATTTATCCGTCTCAATAATTGGTACCATCAGCCCAGTTACAAGACACAGGCCAAAAAGTCAGGAGTTACCTTGATTCCTCTCATTTCCTTACATCCCAATCAGTAAGTTCTACTGGCTTTACCTCCAAAATATCCCCTAATGCCTAAGGTGGCCTCCCTTGCCATCTCCCTTCTGTCATCCTGGCCCCAGCCACAGTCTAACCAGTCATTTCACATCCAGTGTTGACCCCCCGCCATATTCATCCCCATGTGGCAGAGTGGTTTTAAATGGGAAATCGGATAACTTTACACCTGAGGTTTGTACGGAGAATAAACTTTGCACTTTACTTACAAAGCCTCACACTGTTTGATCCCCGTTTACCTCTCCTTTATGGCTCTGCTCTTTGCCTACTATGTTCTAGCAATGGGGGCCTTCTGTCCATTACTAAACAGATGGGAACAGGTAAGCTAAGCTCAGTCTTGCTCTTAACAACTTTGCACTATTCCCTTTGCTTGGAATGCTGTTCCCTTGGACAAAAAAAGGAAGACAGAAGGAGCCCTGGCTGGTATGACTCAGTGGGTTGAGTGCCTGGCCTACAAACTGAAAGGTCACCAGTTTGATTCCTAGTTGAGCCACATGTCTGGGTTGCAGGCCAGGCCTCCAGTTGGGGGCATGAGAGAGGCAACCGATAGATGTGTCTTTCACACATCAACATTTCTCTCCCTCTCTTTTCCCCTCCCTCCTCTTCCCTCTAAAAAAATAAATAAATAAAGTCTTAAAAAATAAAGAAAAAGAGTGGCTCTTTTTTCCATTCAGATCTCTTAAATGCTTAAATGTCACCTCCTTAGAGAGAACCACTCAATTTAAAATAGTCTCTGGTCCTTATGTACAAAACATCGCTTTATTTTAATAATCTATGAAGTATCAGTTACTCCTGATGCTTTTAAACATTTATTTTAGTTTGTAGTTTGTCTTCATCACTAGAACGTAAGCTCCATGACAGCAGAGACTCGGTTCTGCTCACCACAGATTCTCTGCGTTTAGAGCAGTACCTGTCACAGAGCAGGAACTTAATAATTGTCGAATTAATGAATAAATGTGCTTCCATTTATACTTACTATCCTCTCCCCCTCAGATAAAGTGACATAGCCAAGATTCCCGTCTTAAAGGTCTCAGGAATGAGCATGAAAATTATTTAAATGGGCTTCTTCCTCGGTGCTGCCTATGGAGGTGGCAGCCATCTCTTACTCGGCACCATGGCAGCCCTCAGACCCCTTGTGAAACCCAAGATTGTAAAAAAGAGGACCAAGAAGTTCATTTGGCACCAGACTGTTACGTCAAAATTAAGTGGAACTGGCGGAAACCCAGAGGCATTGACAATAGGGTGCGCAGAAGATTCAAGAGCCAGATATTGATGCCCAACATTGGTTATGGGAGCAACAAGGAAACAAAGCACATGCTGCCCAGTGGTCTTTGAAAGTTCCTGGTCCACAATGTCAAGGAGCTTGACGTGCTGCTGATGTGCCACAAATCTTACTGCGCTGAGATTGCACACATCTCCTCAAAGAACCACAAAGCCATTGTGGAAAGAGCAGCCCAGCTGGCCATGTCACCAATCCCAATGCCAGGCTGCGCAGTGAAGAAAATGAATAGACAGATTGTGTGCACATTGTATTTGTGTTAATAAAAGCTTAAAAGTCTGCAAAAAGAAATTATTTAAATGGAAGCCCTGCTTTGTAAACCAAGGGTGGGGAGCTTTTGTACTGCCACTGAAGTATTGTTACTACATAAAACATAAAATTAAGTTGGGAACTTTTCAAGGAAGAACCATCAAGTGTTCCTTCAATGTGCTTTTAAAAAGAATATCAATTTTGTGCACCATAGAAGTAATGTATAAGATATGACTCAAGAGAAAAAGCCAACCTACTCTTTTTCTCTTTTCCCCTCCCTTCCCCGTAAACATCATAATAACGGAACAGCTGTGACAAGCACTTGAAAAAGCAGCCAACATTTTCGGAGAGTTCACTGCGTGACAGACTCTAAGAGATTTAATGGATTAACTCATTCTTGTTGCACAACAGCCCTATGAGGAAGGAGCAACTGTAATCCCATTGTACAGTTAGGAAACACAGGGAGGCTAGGTAACTCGCCTGGGCCACACGGCTAATAAGTGACAGAGTAAGGCAAGCTGACTCCAGCGCCCAAGCTCTTCATCATCCACCCTGCTGGCCTGGGGGTGGCATTTCAATGAGTCTGAATGCTTGTCACCACTGTGAGAGGAGGGTGAGAAAGGAAGATACATGCGGTGCGGAGTTCTGTTCAAACCCCATAACCTACAGGTTTTTCTTTTTTGTACCACGGATCTTTTTGGCAGCCAGATGAACTCTGTAGACTTCTTTTTCAAAACATTTTTTTTTACATACAAAGCTAAAATACAATTGGAAGTTAATTACAATGAAATATAGTTCTCAAAATATTAAATTGGAATTTGCTATAGTATCATGCATGCTTCTTTATTAATATATTAAATAAGATATAGTGATATATCTAGTGAATACCATAATTTCATAGTAGTATGAGCATAAATGATATTTCAAGATACTTGTAATTGCTGTAATATGATATAGAAATACCTATTGGGCCCTGGCTGGCATAGCTCAGTGGATTGAGCGCGGGCTGCGAACCAGGCATCACAGGTTTGATTCCCAGTCAGGGCACATGCCTAGGTTGCAGGCCATGTCCCCCAGCAACCGCACATTGATGTTTCTCTCTCTCTCTCTCTCTCCCTCTCCCTTCCCTCTCTAAAAATAAAAATAAATAAAATCTTAAAAAAAAAAAGAAATACCTATTGGAACATCTATTGGTGACAAAGTCACAGATACTGCTAATATTGCTATGGACTGTTGCCTACATCAATAATGGAAGAAATTCCTAAATTGCTATTAGAGGTTAATAAAAACAAAGATATAAACTTTTTTTCCCTATTCAAGTTCACAGGCTTCCTGAATTCTATTCCTGAATTTCTTGGGGTTGCTTGGAGAAGGAGAGGTCTACAGACCTCAGGTTAAGAATTCCTTTCAGTCAAACTTAGGAGCAGCTTCTGGGCATACTGTGGTGGCCCAGTGTATGGACAAGATGTGGGTAAAGAGAGGCCTGGGCAACTGACCAGGAATTCCTGGATTCAATGGAATGGACCGATCATCCTTTCCCATATGCCCGTCAATTGACAATGGGAAATTAAAGGAATTAAAACTTGTTCTGTGATATCTAAGAATAATCCCTTAAATGTGTTTCTAACATTTACTAAAATGCAGTGAAGTATTATGCAAATTTAAAAAAATTAAAGCAAATTCAGAAAAATACATACAAATGTGTAGGAGTCTATTTTGGCATCTTGAGGGTTTATAGCTTTGGAGCAAATGAGAGGTGCCCCCTTGGGTAGGATCAGCACAGTTGGTGGCAAGCCTTCCTCATTCTGCCACCGCCTGTCCCCAGTGATTTCCCAAGTGGCTAACAGACAACGACATGGAGATCAGAGAAGCACAATTTCAGAGCATCTGTGGGACAACACAGGGTGCCCAGAAATGTACTGAAGCCCTACAGTGATGCTGTGCAGATCAGCACAGCACAGACGGTAACATAAATGTGGCATCATTTGTTACTAGAATCTGAATAGTCAGAGGAAATCGGAGTTACATGTATATGGGAACTGCATCTTAAGGCTGTTAGGAAGGTTTGTAATAGTAACAACAATAGCTAACATGAGTGAATGTTTACTCTGTGCCAGGTACTCTTTGAAGCCCTTTATATGCATTAACACGTTCAATTCCTACAATAAACTTGTAAGGTAAGTGCTATTAACATCTCCATTTCACAGTTGAAATTGAGGTACAGTATATTCTTGAAGATTTAAATGCTATATTGACCGTATACTAGCTGTTGTAACGATAAACTTTGAAATCTCAGTGGCTTAACACAATAGAAAGTATTTCTCCTTTTCATAAGCCCAATAAGAAGTTGGGTGTTTAGAAACCAAGACTGATGGAAAGGTCTACCATTTTCAGTACATTGCCTCCAAGGTCACTCTGTGGTTCTTACACCAGCCTGAAGGTAAAATGCACACAATGCCACTGGCCAGAACTCATTTGCTGACACCTCACTGAAGGGAAGCTGGGAAATGTATTTGAACTGTGGGAAAGGAAACAGATTCGGTAACCAGCAGCCAGTACGTCATGCCAACAGATCCGATGGCTGTTGGATAAAGCAAAAAGCCTCCCAACCTTCCACTGCCCCACCCCAAAATGTGCTTATTAATGGCCTAAAACCACTCTTAGATAAGCTTAGTGCCTGACATTTTTTTTGAAGAAGGGAAAGATAATTATTTGCTTCTATGTTGAGGATATGGTGTTATTACCACTCAGCAGGCTCTGGATTTTTCTGTACAATTATTGTCAGAAAGCATGGCTCAGTATTAGCTCTTGTTACATTCAGATATTGTTTTTGATAGCTGTCCTCCAACATTTAATTGATTTATTGACAAAAGATTTATACAGCACATAAACTATTCAGTTATCTGGAAATTTTAAAACTAATTCATTAATTAAGGTATTCTCTTAACTGAAAAAAGGCTAGAATGATCTTGACCATGTATGTGGAAGTATGTGGAGCCTAAATAATTATCTGTCCATGCGTCTAGGTCTATTTTTGGAGGAAAGTCTTAGGCACACTTCCAAACAGCAATAGGGTGGTCTTCCTTTTAAGTTATCACACTGTTAAACTCTTTTCTTCTTCCAATGTCAGTCCTACCTTTAGCTCCATTGATTGTCAAGACAACTATTAATTAACAGCAAAGATCATTTACATTCTAGTTTCTTGCCAGAGAAATAACCTCAAACTCTCTTCTGCATATTCATCAAAAGCTCAGGTGATCCCTGGCTGGTGTGGCTCAGTGAATGGAGTGTCGGCCTGCTAACCAAAGGGTCACTGGTTTGCTTCCCAGTCAGGGCACATGCCTGTGTTGCAGGCCAGGTCCACAGTAGGGGGCATACAAGAGGCAACCACACGTTGATGTTTCTCTCCCTCTTTCTCTTTCCCTTCCCCTCCCTAAAAACAAACAAACAAACAAACAAAGAAATAAATAAAGTTTTTTAAAAGCTCAGGTGAAAGAAGAACTATTCATTGAGGATTACTTGAAGGATATGTGATGTATCCATTTCTCTAGACGTTCTAAGTGTTAACCCTGATTTACAGCTACTAGAATAAGCTCTGTAGCTGCATGCCTCTAGATCCTTGCAAAGTTGCTATTACTGAGTTGCACTTTGGTTTTATGCATTGAAGTTAGTTTAGGAGATGGCCCTAGGAATCTTGCTTTTGTAATTACTGCAGAGATATGTCGTTGAGGACTTTGACCATTACAGCATAGAGTAACTTAATAAAGGAACATTTTTCTTAGATC
>PVIA01006487.1:0-96323 GCA_004024845.1 Tonatia bakeri
CAAGTATAAAGTTTTGATTTTAAACATAATTTTAATATTAACTGTATTAAAAACATAATGATAAATGTATTACTATGTGGAAGTGCATTTCTGGAAGGAAGCTGCCCTAAATTACTTCAGCAATCTCTTTTGATAAATCTTTAGCCATTTCTGTATATTATTGAGAGATCCACTGGCAGGAAAGATAATTTTATCTGGGTTGATGTCTTTAGTCTTAAAAGAAGGAAGGCAGATAAATGGCAAGATTTGTAGATACAGCCTAGTGTGACTAATGGGCTGTGAGAGAGCCCTTCTAGAAAATTGTTCTCATATGCTTGGTGTTTTTGACGAATGTCTGCAGTTTAAGCAATGGATTCATACACTATTGTTTATGCTTCTGTCATAATTCTGCATGTACCACCATGCATCAAAAGCTAGTCTTTCTTCATATGAAACATCAAACTAGTATGCACACATAAACAAAAACATGCAGACAAACTCTTCATGTAATTATAAAATTGAACAGGATAAAAGGGAAGGAAAGATTCATTGACCATGATAAATGAGGAGAAAAGAAGAGAACTTCTTTTAGTTTACTTCTAAGAACTAAATAGAACTTCTACAGTTCTCAACATATGAGTCATTTACCATGACTAGTCTTTGTGTATTATAGTCGTTGACATTAAGAATGCTTTTTTTGAAAGTGGAAATTTAGTTTTGGTGTTCACAGGATGCCTAGGTACAGTGATCATTGAGTGTTTAACAATTAAAGAGTGTTCAGTTAAATCTATTAGGCAGTTAAGTCCATCACCAAAGGAGTAAGCTATTTTTACCATTTCCTTAAAGAACATTCTATAAGGGATTCTAAAAGAAGGGGCTGGAAAGAAGTATTTGAAGTCATGAAAGGCAAGGACATACATCCAAGATTGCTCTATCCAGCAAAGCTATTATTTAGAATGGAACGGCAGATAAAGTGTGTCCCTGATAAGGTCAAGTTCAAGGAGTTCATCATCACCAAGCCCTTATTATAGGAAATGTTAAAGGGACTTATCTAAGAAAAAGAAGAAGATCAAAATATGAACAGTAAAATGACAGTAAATTCGCAACTATCAACAACTGAACCTAAAGACAAAAACAAAAGCAAAAACAAACTAAGCAAACAACCAGAACAGGAACAGAATCACAGAAATGGAGATCACATGGAGGGTTATCAGAGGGGAAGGGGGAAAAGAGGAGAATTCGGGAAAAAGTTCAGGGAATAAGTAGCATAAATGGAAGGTAGAAAATAGAGAGGGGAGGTTAAGAACAGTATAGGAATTGGAGAAGTAAAAGAACTTATATGTATGACCCATGGACATGAACTAAGGAGGGGGAAATGCTGGTGTGTGGGGGGAACAGGGCAGAGGGGGAGAAAGGGGAGAAAAAACTGGGATAACTGTAATAGCATAATTAATAAAATATACTTAAAAATAAAAGTTAACACTTCTATACTCCTTTTGCCCAGATCTAATAATTTTAGATTTTCTGTTTGTGTTCATACTGAGATCTGGACACAGAGTTACATACAAACCACTCACAATTTCTCTTTATTACTAGAAAAGAACCTTCAAGTGGCACATTTCAACTCTAACATGTTTTTTTTTTCCTTTACTAAAATATTCAGAGTTGGAACTACTACTGGCCAGGTAGCCTCATAAGAGCCATTGTTTTCATGAAAGAAAATGTATTAGCAGACTGGACAACCAATGGGCTTGGGGGACTAAAGCTGCCCCCCACTTTCTGAAATTCTAGGTCTGTCAATGTTTGTATACTCAGCTGAGTGTGCGTTATAAAGTATGTTTTCCTCAGGCCCACATGAACAATTTCCACTATAGAAAAAAAGCATTCTTCTTTGAGTTCAGAGTTCTATTACTTGAGGACACTTTGAGAAGTTAATGTGAGAGTGTGTGTTTAAGTATGTAAGGTGGATTCTGAGTTTTAAATTTATGATGGATGCTGAAGGATAGTTTCCAGGGGTGCTGGTCCAGCAGCAGCATGTGGTATGGCTGAGGTAAATTAATGCACAGTTGTTCCAAGAAGATCTGCTTTGTGAATTATGTTTTCACAAGTGATTATTAATGAGTTTGTCTGAACTGGTCAGAGTGAGACAATGGGGAAATTATATCCATATTTTGGCATTTATGTCTTCTCTAAATAATAAAACTTCTTGATCAATTATGCTTACCACACTGATACTAAAAATAATCTAAGAATGATCTACTCCGAGGATATGAAAGGATTATCATTTCCCTTGATTACTAAATAAGAACAACATTTATTAGTTAATTATTGCAAGTCTGTTTGCCTCAACTTTGAGAGCGTGACCAGATAAATCACTGCTCCCAGCCTGGTGCACCTGGTTTATAAAAATGGAATGAAGGGAAGAGGACTTACCTTTCCATTGCTTTGAGTTTTTATGTGACACGGATTTCCAGAGTATCTTGTCCAAATATTCCGGATTGTCTGTCATCACAATCCTAATTGGATAAAACAGTGACTTTAGATTTAGATGTGTTTTTTAAGTTGTTGACACTGATGAAAGGGAAAATTACAGACATTTCATTTATATGAAATATCTAGACAGGGCAGACCACCCAATCACCATGGCAAGTGATTTTGTAAAGTTTGTCACATTTAAACTGTACAAAATCCCTGAAATTTAAGAAGCTAAGTAACTGACTCAAAGTGACCCAGTTAGTCATGACAGAGCAGGGATTTGAAACTTAAAAGGTCTGCTTGAAAACCCTGGACACTTTCTAAGATACTTTACTGCCCCTATTAGTTGTGAATTCTCCTCTATGTTGCAAATCATGGCCTCTAGATGCTAAAAAGTGTGAAATTATATACATGCATATATTTACATGCATATACACAAATATGAAAAAGTATATATAATCATACTTTTTTGAAATGTGTTTATTTACATTTCCATGTATTAATAATAATTGCTCAAATTCCACTACATTTTTGTCTTCATTTGTATATCAAAGGACCTTCATTTAATTAGTTTGAGAATTCCTGGAAGTATTTTTTGCCAGCTCAAAATTTACTCATGGTATTTTGTTTTGGGACCACCCACTCTGCAGATCATTCATTTAGTAATTTTGAATGCCTACTTGGTACCAGTTCCTGGGATGGGTCAACAGTTGGTGTCCTAGCACTCCAGAGCTGCTGCAAGACTTGATGACGGCAAGTGGTCTTCTACTCATATCCTTAGGTCTCACGTTGTTTTCTGTGAAAACACTTGCTTTAGCTTTAACCTGCAGACCCACCCTCCACAGAGCATTTGTGGGGAGTCATGTGGGAGGCAGGTGTCATATTATTCCCTATGTTATCTTTCTTGGTTTAATTTATAAACCTCTCACTCCTTGCAAATCATCTCTACTGAGACCATACTACTGTGTTGGGTACTCTCAGACATGCCTGTGTATCTAATATATTATAAAGGAAAAGTCCAAACATGTTTGATTTGGCATGGTATATTGTTTAAAAAATATACTTAGAATGTGTCCTATCATTAGTTTTAATTTTCCTAACTTCCACCCAATACTCCTATCCAGCTTTACATGTGTTATTCAAAGTTTAACATTACTGTTATCTTGGAGCTTGTTAAAAATACAAAATTTGCCCCTGACCCTAGGCCTACTGAATCAGAATTTGCATTCCTGTTGGCAATTTCACCATTTAACAAGATGTCAGGTGATTTGTATGCATCTTAAAGTCTGAGAAGCTTTGCTCTTATTAATGTACCATCTTCTGAATTTATGCTTTAGGCAATGGTGAGCTATCTAGTTTGAATCAAACCTCCGACAAAACAAAGAGAACTGGGTAAAACACAGAATGAGGTAGTCTAGTCTGAAGAACTTCTCAGATGTTGATCTGGCAGAAGCAAGCAAAAAAATGTTCTCTAGGAAAAGTTTTTGTTGTCACAGTTCTAAGATGGAATGCCTAGCATGCTGTCAAAGACACCAGATGCACAGGTGCGCACTGAGACATGAGTGAGAACCAGCAGAACAACAGACAATAGAAATAGACCTACTGTGACTCCACACCTAGGAATTATCAAGCAAAACCTATAAAACAACTGTGCTTATTATGTGTAAAGAAATATTTTTTTAAAAAAAATTAAACTTGAAATTATCTGTAGGGAATGAGAAATTATAAAAAGTGGCATACAGATTAAAAAAAAATAGAACTACAACTGAAAAACAGCTACAGAACTGTAAGCACAGTGGATGGGTTTAACAGAAGACTTAGCTGAAGAAAGAATCTATAAACTTGAAGACAGGGAAGAAGAAATTATCGAGTATAGAGAGATACCAGAAGAGTGGGTAACAAATGGAAGACACAGTGTAAATGTCTTAACATGTTCAGTTGGAGACAGGGAAAGAAAGGAGAGAGAGAATGATACAAACTGTGATGGCTGAGAATTTTCCAAACTGTTTAAGACATCAATCAGAAATTCAAGAAGCTTACTGAATCCTAAACATAACCCCTGCCAAAAGGGGTATTTAGACACACAGTAGCTGAAACACATAGAGGGAAAACCTTAAAGTCTATTTTGAAGAGGAACAAAGGCAAACTTTTCTGTTATGAGGCTATATAATAAACATCTGAGTGGTAAAAAGCAGTTTTCTTACACTAGAAAATTCTGTGGGTTAGGCATTTAGGTAAGACACACCAGGGGTGACTTGTTGTTGCTCCATGATGCGGAATGCTTATACTTGGTTTATCCAGCATGATAATTTCAGTCTCATCTGAGTTTTTATATAGTAGCTGCATCCCCTCATAATAAGTAACCAAGAGCACCAGGCAGAAGATGCATGAAATTTAATCATCTAGCCTCAGAAATAATGTAACATCACTTCCACCAAATGCTTTTGTGTGAAGATGTCCACACTCCACTCAGATTCAAATGCAGGGGACATATACACTGTTTAATTGAATGAGTGTTTAATAACCTGTGGCTATTATTTACAAGTTATCTTATCAAGGCTGTAAAAGCTGTACATAAACTAAGGACAACTCTCAGAGGAATGAATTACTGCAGTGACTTAAGGTGGTTTGATATGATTTTCATGGTGCTTTATTAGGGCATCTATTATAATAGATTTGTAGGGCTAATCAGTTTTTTTTAAAGATTTATTTATTTATTTATTTATTTATTTGAGAGAGGAGAAGGGAGAGGGAGAGAAACATCAATGTGTGGTTGCCCGTCATGTTCTCCCAACTGGGGACCTGGCGCTCAACCCAGACATGTGCCCTGACTGGGAGTTGATCCAGCAACCCTTTGGTTCACAAGCCCACAATCAATCCACTGAGCTACACCATCCAGGGTGGGCTAATCAGTTTTTTAAACCATTTTTTATTGTTATTCTACTACAGTTGTCCTAATTTTTCCCCCTTTGCCCTCCTCTGCCCACGCCACCCCCCACTCCCACAATTAATTCCTACATTGTCCATTTCTGTGGGTCATTCACACGTGTTCTTTGTCTAGTTCCTTCCCCTTCCTTCCACCATCATCCCCCTCTCCCTCCCCTCTGATCACTTTCAGTCTGTTCACGCCTGTGGTTCTACTTTGTTCGCTAATTTGTTTTGTTCACTAATTCCTGTTATAGGTGAGTTCATATAATATTTGTCTTTCACCGACTGGCTTGTTTCATTTATCATGGATGGAACTGGAGAAAATTATGCTAAAGGTAAATCAGTTTTTAGAGGAGAGATGCCAGGCTTAAGTGCATTTCATTCCACAGAAAGATAACAAGATAATTCTTTGGAGAGATATTTAATCAATTTCTTGACTGCTTAGCTCCAAAATCAATTATACTTTTTAAAAAGCTTGTCAGAACGATCTTTCCAATATTTAGGAAGAAATACATTTTAGTTTTGGGAAACCAACTCAGTAGGGCTATGTGTAATACCACACTCAATGAAAAAGTAGAAAATGGAAATAAAAATAAATAAATAAGTATGCATCCTGACAGATATATTTAGTTAGAACACAATGGTCAATCAACCCTTTGACAATTCCCTAGGCTCAGTGGTACATCCATCCCCAAATCAACCACTGTGGCCAATGAAATAGAAATGTTGATTGGTTAAGCCTAAGTTGTGTGCTGACCCCTGAAGGTTGGGAAGGTTTTAGTTCACCTGTAAGTGAGTAGACACAAGGATGGAAGTTGGGAGTCATTGGGATGGGACAAATAAATGCAGAAGAGCTTCCACTGAGTGCCATAATAGAAAATGTATATTTCAGACAGTGAAAACAGCTTGTGTAAGGTTTTTTAAGGTCATGTATCATTTTTTGGGAAGTAGCAGGAACTATTATGGCTGGGGTAAATAATATCCATAATCTGACTGCTGAAAACATGGGAAACATACTATAATTATATTGCACTGAAAGGTGATTATATAATTGCTTTACTATTGATGCTCTTTCAAAATAAGACAAAAACTTATATTTTTAGGGAGCTGAGATATGACACTGGGAAAATATAGAGAATATAGAAGTATTATATAAAAGTTTTATTAAAATTTTTTTTTTATGTTCTCCGGGGTTTTAGCAACTCTGCTTGAAGCTAAAGTTGAATATCCCCAATTATAGGTTCTGTTCATTGGTCCATGCACTTGACACTTGAAAGCTTCCCCTGAGGATCGCCTGTCAAAAGTATGCTTTGCCCAGCTGAAAACTAAATATATATAAATACTTCAGCCTGTTTTAACTCTGCCTCTGCAGACTCATATGTCATTTATCAAGCAGGTATCAATAGGAATGACCTTTCCAGAACAGAGTCAAGGATTCAGGAATCACATTGACATTGTACCTTGGATAGTGTCTGGCTGCTTACAAAACATGATTATGAATGTCATCAAATTTAATACTTATAGCCCTGTAATAAAGGTATATTAATGCTTGATTTGCAGGCAATGAACTGAGGGTCATAAAGGTTAATGATGTTTCCAAAAATACACAGATGGTCAGTGTCAAATGAGACTCAAGGCTGGACTGCCCTATCCCAAATTCAGCACTGCTTTGGCTGTTGTCATTTTCTGTCATGAATAAAGCAGACATTAGCAGATGCCTCTCACTTGTTTAAAGTATGGCTTGAAACACAGAACCTACATTATATTTTAAGCTACTCCACCTAGCTGGAAATACAGCAATAGTTTGCCTATACTCAGAATACTAGAATGATAGAAAATACAAGTAAATTACTTTCAAAACAAATGCACATGAAACACCACATTGCTTGGATGGACCCTGCATATTAGTTATATATTCAAAGTCTTCCACAGTTTGGAAAATAAGCTCTTCCATTTCCCATGCTCTGTCTTGCATTGTTTTGGATTTGAGACCCCATCCCATCACCTACAATCCTCCTTTTGCTTAGAATTATATTCCTTACCCTTCATCTATTTCTGCTTTTCCAAATCTGACTTGGGTTTTAAGGTACTGTTTATGTGTAACCTCAAAGTTACTATTCTCCAGTTGACCCCTGAAGCTATTTCATTATAACTGTATTCCTTTTCAGTACCATCTCCCTGTCTCAGAATGTGTGTGATGATAGAAATGCAGATGAAAAGCATCAAGGTTCTCTAGAGTTGTCCTGCAGCAGTCCAAGCTACCATAGACTGTGGATTAAACAACAAGCATCTGTTTCTCACAGTTCTAGAGGCTGGGAGAGTCCAAGATCAAGGTGCCAGCAGATCTATTGTCTGGTGGGTCATGTTTCCTGGTTTGTAGATGGCCATCTTTTTATAACCTCACGTGGCAGAAATCAGAGAGAGATTATGGTTATCTCTCTCATCTCTCTCTTTATAAGAACACTAATTCCATTCACCAGCGATCTATCCTTATGACCTAAGTATTTCCCAAAGCTCTCACCTCCAAATGCCATCACCTTGGGGATTTAGGCTTCAGTATATGAATTTGTGGAGGATGCATTCAGCCCATAACATCCTGCCTCCCTCCAATTTATGCCCTCACATTAAAAATACATTTATTTCATCCCAACAGCTACAAAACCTTACCTCATTCCAGCATCAACTCTAAAGTCTCAAGTGCAAAGTCTTATCTAAATCTCATGTAAATAAGACCTCAGTGAGACTAGAAGAAACATCTGGAGGCACACTTTCTTTCCACCTGTGAACCTGTGAAGCCAGTAGGCTACATGCTTCCAAAATACAGTGGTGGGACAAGCATAGGATGAACACTCCCACTCCAAAAGGGAGAAATAAGAAAGAAGGAAGGGGTGCTGGGGAAGTCCAAGACAAACTTGAGATCTTAAGTCTCACCAGCCATGCTCAGCTCTGCCTCGTGGGCCCCTGGGTGGTGCAAACTGTGCGGTCACACAGTCAGGTCCTTCCATTCCGGCCTCGCACTTGTTTTAACGCTCTGTTGTCTCCATCTTGGAACTGATAATAATTTTTTAACAAGAGGTTTGTTTTTTACTTTGTACTAAAGCCTGCACATTATGTAGCTGGTCCTGCTTTCTTAGTTTCAGTTGTTCCAAGAGGTTGGTGTGGAAGGGAGGGAGAAGGAAAAGAAGGGTCATCTCCTATTTATCTGGCCAGTTTTGAAATCTGTTCTCTCAGTTGTCACTGTTTCTCTGCCCCAAATTGACCTCTGAAAATGGGAAGAGTACAGCTTCAGATATGCACTCCTTAACGTGTCAGCCATCACCCTTTGCTCCCAGCTGCATGACCACTGAGTAATGAACCTATGATTTTTTTCTTCTCCTTGTGGAGGAAGGTGTTTTTCCTTCCCTCTCCTTGAAATCAAGGGAGGGGACACCATGTCACCTCATAAGAATGGGATTCTGCTTTACTTCTGGTTGTGATTGGTTTCCTGTTTAGACAGCAGACTTAATGATTTTACCTTAAGCACATCTGAGTGGGAAAGAAAATTCCAGAAAGAAGACCGAGCTGAGATGATGGGGAGGGACAGCTTTGGTTCAGATAAGATTCTCAGCATCATGAGCATCTAAGTTTACTGTGGACATGGTGATAGGTGACTGGGCTTGAGCTATGTGTTGGTACCCATTCCAAAGGGTTGCCTATTGGGTATTGGGAACTAAGAACAAGAAGCTTAAATGGGGTGGGCAGGGAGAGAGGTTGGGAAGGAAATGGGGGTGTCCCATTGGCTGCAAGAAAAAGAGGTAAAGATGAAGATGGAGTTGGAGTTGTGTCTCCCACTTCAGAGAAATGTTAGGAGTGACCCCTTGGGAGCGCAGATGTTTGGGTTCCTGCTGCAAGGGCGGCATTAACTAGAATATAATTGTGTTCAACAGAGAATTGCTATTGCACTTCTAGGTAAAGACAGAAACCCTTGCCCTGCTTCCCTTCCCTCCCTCCAATGCCCGATGCTGGTGGAGGTAGAAGCAGAGAAACTAGAGGAGGAGGAACAACAAGAACAGACACACTGCCTCTTCCCAATTTGAGCTCTCGGGCCAAAACCTGGCTAGGGCTTAGAGAGAGAAAAATGATAGCTTTAAATTGCACACAAGAGCCAAGCTATAAATTGGATTAGATTCTCTGAAGATCTAAGTAATGAAAGTGACCAGAAACTGCGATCTGCCCTAGATATATAATAGGATTGCAAAGAGAAATCTGACAAAACACAGTTGGGTAAGTCGTTAAAGAAAGTTAAAAACACATCATGTTTTTGCTTGCCTCATGTAACCAAGATTGTTTAATGAACCATTGACATTTGTACACTGGCTGCCAGATACAGAGAAAGGGAGGGAGGGAGAGAGAGGGTTCGTTCTTGAATCTTCCATGCCATCCCTTCCTTTCACTTTGGGCCAGTTTAAGTCCCATGTCCATCCCTAGACCAGTAAGTGTTCTAATAAGGGAAGGCTGGGCTCTGATGAGCTTCATCCAGCCTGCATCCATCCTGGGCCTTGGGATGGAATCAGCTTCTCCTGCGTCACATGCATTGTGTGAAGGGTGGTGGATCTCCACACAAAATCAGGTAAGGAAAAGGGGGAGAAGGGTACCACTGACGAGGGCACCAAAACTCTCCACTACATGGACGGTCAGCCTATGTGATAATCATCTCTTTGCATCTTGGCAGTGACCCATGTGACCCTTGGCAGTGTGATCAATTTCCTTCTTTATTACTTACAGCTAGGGGAAGTCACCCAGGCCCACATTGGAAAAAGACGGGTATCACTTCCAGCATGTGATTGCTGACCAACAGGGCCTGTGTGCTGCGGTCATGCCGTCCTCCCTCCCCTCCCCCTCACTGGCCTGCCTCAGGGGAAGATACCTCTGCCTCCCCCCCTGAGTCAATCTTGGCGTTTGTTATTTTGAAAATACTCTTTTTTAAATCTTGCTTTTATCCTTGCTGCCTTCTGGGGTCAAACTCTAAAAACAGAATTTAAAAGTCATCTCCAATGTGTTTGTGATATTCAGTCTTTCCATGCTGAAACAGCTCTTTAGTGTGCTGTTTAACTTTTACTTGGAACAGGTAAAAAGCACAGCATTGTTGTTGAGAATGTTTACTATAATATGACATTTTAAAAAGTTAAATATAACATCTTAACAGGGATTTAAAAAGCGTTAGGAGAGAAACCAAGTAATTTTTTTCTTTGTGATTTAAGAAGAAAGTTTTATTGCAGTTTTAACATGTAGGGAAGAATCACCTATGTTGATTCATGTTATAAGATTGAGGACACCTTGACATTGTGCATTGAAAGGAAGTATTTGCCTGAAGGCAGTTTATGTGATTGACCTAGGAGTATAATCTCCTGGCATGGAGGTGCTCTCAAATAGTGAAACCAGACTCTAACTCGTCATTGGCTCCATTTTTCCCAGCCTTAATTGCTATCAGTGTCAAGTAAGTAACATGGAGTTTTGTTCATTGCTCTCCTTATTTTGGGACAGGAACGGTAGCTGAAAAAACATACGATGGAACTGATAAAAGATGATTCATGGTTTGTGACTCTGTTTCTTTTGCCTTCTGAATTGTCTATCTTTTGACTTCTCTCATCCCTCCTGCCTCCAGTTTATGTCAATTTAAAGCCTGGCTGCAGCCCTGGCTGGTATAGCTTAGTGGATTGAGCAAAGGCTTGAACCAAAGGGTGGCCGGTTTGATTCCCAGTCAGGGCACATGCCTGGGCTGTGGGCCAGGTCCCCAGTGGAGGGCACATGAGAGGCAATCACACATTGATGTTTATCTCCCACTCTTCCTCCCTCTCTTCCTCTCTCTCTGTAAATAAATAAATAAAATCTTAAAACAAAACAAAGCAAAAAAAACACCTTGCTGCAGAAATTAAGAGCACAGGCTCTGGAGTTAATCTGACTGGGATGAATTCTGGCCTAGTTCTAGTTCTGTCACCTGAAGCAAGTTACTTACTTTCACTGTGCTCCAGATTCGTCAATAATAAAGTGGCAATAATGACACCTACTTCATAGGGCTGTTGTGGAGATTAAATAAGTCCATACATGTAAAGCACTTAAAATTGTGTCTGGCATATACAGCCACTGCTCAGTATATGTTAGTTCTTATTATTATTCTTTGATACCTTCATTAGGTCTCTTCACACCTCTGAATCTCAATTTCCTTACCTGCAAAATTGAGACCATAATTTGTTCCATACTCAAGTGAACTACGTGGCCCTGAACAAGGAGCACAGAGGAAGAAATCAGTAGTAAAATGTTGGCTACTTAACACCGGGCAGCATTGTGCCAAGGCTGTCCTCTATTTCCAGAATCTTAAGAAATGGACCACGCTTGGACTTCTGTCACATACTCGTTTGCTGAGGCCATATCTTCCAACTCAAGGGCTTGCTGATGCCCCTTGCTAAGTCAGGAAACTTGACTTTCTTTCAGGAATTATTGACCTTGACTTTATAAAAGACAAGACTCCATGCCTCAGGCCACAGGGAGCTCCTGTGTCATCAACCCATTTGCCCCTGCAGGGCAAGTAAACGCAACCTGCAGGGACACCAAGAGCTGAAAAAGTTCAGAAAAGGCCATGAGGAAATGTATTGGAAACTTAGCCAAGGGTGGAAAAATACATAGCCCAAGAGATGGAGCCAAGTGGGGGATGAGAAATAACACTGCTTGAAGAATAAGTTTATATTGGCTCCTTGCACACTTCTGTTCTTTGGAGTAGAGTTAATTCTTCAGGCTGTGTTCTCACCATTGCCTACTAGGTGCCTGTCAATGTTGCCATGGCAACAAGCCACCTTGGCTCTCTTAGTTGCTAAAGTGTGAATAATAGCTGACTTTGTCATTCTCTCTTTGCTTAGTGCCCAAATCACACGTTTATGTAATGGTCAGGGGCCATTTCAAGTGATAATTTTGACTTCAGAAACTTTCACATTTACCTAAAGAGCAACTTGAAACTGCTGGAGTTAGGCATGAGCTAAAGTGATGTTTTTCATTACTCGTTCCTCCTCTTCCTGCTGCATGCCCAATTAAATTTATTTTATATGATGTCTTTTTATTATGGCTCAGCATTTGTAATCCTCATAAGAATGGAAATTCTAAAATGCCAAGGACCTTCTCTTTTGCATTTTCTTCTATCATTTAGAATGGTACTTGTCATGCCTGGTGCCGAATACATTTGTGGGATGAACGGCTAAATATGAACGCCTATCAGAATGCCAGGGATTCGATTCCTTTTCTAAGGTCTCTTTTCTGCGAGTTGGATACCAACCTCACACAGGCTGATGCCTTAATGTTAGCCAGATGCTAACAGGCTGTTTAAAAAATTTATGGCTGCTTATTGCTTTAGAGGTACATGTGGGAGTTCTGTTGTAGCTGGTGTATTTTTGTGTGACTTTTTTTTATTATGGTAAAAGTAAATAACATTAAATTTACTATCCAAACCATTGTAATTTTTAATTAAAAGTAAAATATCTCATTTGCTTTCAGTAGCAGATAGTTAAAACTGTTTCCTCTGCTTTCAGCAAATCTAGGTGAAGGAGGAATAAATCCATATGGCTGGGTTGGGGCTCCACATCAGGACCTCACCCCTGAGCCTTTGAGGAGACTGGAAGAAGCCCTTATCATTGAATGGGGCTCAAGCCTTCCTCTGTAGCATCAAGCAACCACTGTGGACATTTATCTTGTCATGTATTAGCCAAGGCATATGTCTTATAAACTCAATTCTGGACTGCTGGTGGGTTTAGGATTTTCTTACTTTAAAAGTAGTATATTTGTTAAAGAGTCACATAGATTTCTTCATTTTTTTCTCCATCTTTCCCTTTCTTCCTTTCCTTCCTTCCTCTCTCAATCTCTCTTTCAATCTCCCTTCCTCCTACTTCCTTTTTCTCCCTTCATCTTTTCCTTCCTTCCTTCCTTCCTTCCTTCCTTCCTTCCTTCCTTCCTTCCTTCCTTCCTTCCTTCCCTTCCTCCCTCCTTCTGTCCCTCCCTCCCTGTCTCCCTCCCTCATTCCCTTCCTTCCTACTTTCCTCCCCCTACTCTGTCTTTGATGGGAGCATGTTATATGCAAAAATTCCTTTAAAATAACATTGTTTCAGGATAGAATCTGACCCTTTTGACATTTTTTCCTCATAAACACATGATCTCCAAGGGGGTGGGTGTTGTTTTTAAACAAATATGTGTCGAAGATCCATTACATACCAAGACAGACTAGGTGCCAGAGGCAGGATCTGGAAACTGATAGCATGTGAAGAAGACGTGGGCTCTACTCTCTGGAAATGTGGACTCTAGGGCTGGGCAGTGAGAATGGCATCGATGATCCCCTCAAAACTGTACAGATAATCCCTGGATGCTGTGTTCAAGTTTCCTCAGATTTTCCAAAGAGCCTATGCTATGCAAATATTAACAATTACAGCTATAATGTACTGTGTGTGTCTCTGAAGAGTCTGAAACTTCTCTTCTATCCAAAATTGCTCTAAACTTGATTTTTCTTTTGCTCCTCACATGGAGGGAACAAAAAAACTGCTTCTCAGTGTTTCATAGGTCACTCTTACCTTTATTTTCCCAAGACACTGAATTCAACACAGTTGCTTTACTCCTCGTGTTCACATCGCCTTTGCCTTCTCGGCCAAACTGCAGTTTGCAGGGCATCCCAGCTGGAAGTGATCTTGGAGACCACTTTATCCAAACTGCATACTTTATTTGTTGTAGTAAAACAATTCAAAACCTTTAGTAATGTAGTGGATGACACAATCAGGCAGGACTCTTAAGTTACTGCTTTTCCTTTTTCTTTTTTTTAAATTTTAATAGTTGTTCAAGTACAGTTTTCTGTCCTTTACTCCCATCCCATTCCACCCACCCATCCTCCCCACCTCCCTCGCATTTCCACCCCCCCCTAGTTTTTGTCCATGTGTCTTTATATTTGTTCCTGTATACCCTTCCCCTTTTCCCCTGAAATTCTTCTGAAATTCCCTCCCCACTCCCCCCTGGTCACTGTCAGCCTGTTCTCTATTTCAGTGTCTTTGGTTATATTTTGCTTGTTTGTTTGGTTTGTTGTTTAGGTTCCTGTTAAAGGTGAGATCATAATGGTATTTGTCTTTCACTGCCTGGCTTATTTTGCTTAGCACGATGCTTTCCAGCTCCATTCATGCTGTCACAAAAGGTAGGAGCTCCTTTCTTTCTGCTGCATAGAATTCCATTGTGTAAATGTACCATAGTTTTTTTATCCATTCCCTGCACTTAACCTCATTTTTTTTAATTTTCCAATTAGAGTTGACATTCAATATTAGTTTATATTAGTTTCAGGTTTTGGTGTTTAGCATAATGGTTAGATATTTATATAATTTAGAAAATTTTCACCCCTGATAATTCTGATAACCCACCTGGCACTATAAATAGTTATTACAATATTATTGACTATATTTCCTATGCTGTACTTTACATTACTATTGACTATTTTGTAACTACTGATTAGTATTTCTTAATCACTTCTCCTCTTTCACCCAGCTCCCAACCCACCTGCAGCCTGGCAGCCATCAGTCTGTTCTCTGTATCTATGGGCCTGTTTAGTTTGTTCTTTAGATTCCACATAGAAGTGAAATCATATGGTTTTTATCTTTCTTTGTCTGACTTATTTCATTTAGCACAATACTCTTGAGGTCCATCCACATTGTTGCAAATGGTAAGATTTCATTATTTTTCATAGCTAAGTAATATTCCATTGTATATATGTGCAATCAGTTTTCAAATAAACAATTTATTGAATTAGGTTGCTTCTTCCATATGTTGGCTATTGTAAATAACACTGAAATAAACACAAGGGTGCATATATCTTTTCAAATTAGTGTTTTGGACTTCTTTACCTACATACCCAAAGTAAAATTGCTGGGTCATAAGATAGTTCAATTTAATTGTTTGAGGAAAATCCATACTGTGTTCCATAGTGGCTGCACTAATATGTATTCCCACCAACAATACATGAGGGTCCCCTTTTCTCCACACCTGCACCAACACTTGTTGTTGGTACTTGTGTGTATTTATTGATGATGCCCGTTCTGACAGATGTGAGGGATATATCACTGTGGTTTTAATTTACATTTCCCTGATGATTGCTGAGATTGAGCATCTTTTTATAAGCTGTTGGCCATCTGTATGTTCTCATACCAGAAGTGTCTATTCAGGTGCTCTGCCTGTTTTTAATTGTATTGTTTGTGTTTTTGGTGTTAAGATATATGAATCCTTTATAAAGTTTAGATATTAACCCCTTATCATATATATCATTGGTGAATATCTTCTCCCACTCAGGAGGCTATCTTTTCATTTTGTTGTTGATTTTCTTCACTGTGGAAAACCGTTTTAGTTTGATGTAGTTCCATTTGTTTATTTTTTTCTTCTGTTTCCCTTGTTTAAAGTGATATATCAGAAAAATATCACTAAGAGGAATTTTAGAGCATTTATTGCTGATGTCTTTTTTCTAGGAGTTGTATGGTTTTGAGTCTTACATTTAAGTCTTTAATTCATTTTGTGTTTATTCTTGTGTATAGTATAAGAAGGTGGTTTAGTTTCACTTTTTTGCATGTGTGTATCCAGTTTTCTCAAGATTATTTATTATAGATTATCTTTACCCTATTGTATATTCTTGACTCTTTTTGTGATAGATTAGTTGATTATATATAGGCATTGGTTTATTTCTGGGCTCTCTATTCTTTTCCATTGATTTTTGTGTCTGTTTTTATGTCAGTACCATGCTGTTTTGATGACTATAGCCTTATAGTATAGTTTGATATCAGGAAGTGTGACTTTTCTAACTTCATTCTCCAGGCCTCTAAACTTTGCCCCATCTGCAGTGTGATCCAGCCCCTCCTGAAGGAGCCCCACCTGGGAATAGGCTGATTTGTTCTGTCATGCTACCTCCCACAGGCTGACCTTATCCATCCCACTCTCTGCACAGGTTCTTTCTAGTCTTGTTTACTCCTCCATAGAAAATAAACCCCTTTGTGCCTAACCTCTGAGTCACTTGAAGGTCTCACAGCTGGAGCATTCTCTGTATTGCAACATTCCCTACCCCCATTGCAAGAGTCCCTTTTCCCTTCTTGTAATAATCCTTTCGAATAAAGTCTCTCCTTGCCAATGTCCAGAGTTTGTTTTTATTTGACTTTATACTCTGGCTGACTTGATACTTCTTTATATAAGAATATTCCTACCTTTTTATTACTGAATAAAGTACCCAGGAGTCTCCATGTCTTATTTGCATAAAGTCTAATAATTTATTTCCTGAATTCAAAGAGCATTTACCTCCAAGTCTAATGAATTTGCCTCTAGTTTACTTGAGTCTAAGTTGGTTTATTCCCGGGCATGGAGACTACTTGTTTGTCTTGTGGCTTTTTCCTTTCTCCTTAGTTTGCAGTCAAGGTCAGAGTCCCTGGGTCTTGGGTGGCTGAGGAGGACAATGTTTGGTTTCCAGGCTCCTGCTGGGGTTCTCCAGACAAGGGGCTACAGACTCCTCCTCCTCTACCCTAATGTCTCCTAGAGCCTCAGGCTCCACCCCTTCGATGCATTATTTGTGCCAGTGGTCCTCAACCAGTGGTACTGTTGCTTCCCAAGTGACCTTTGGCGATGCTGGGAGACACGTTTGGTTGTCATAACTGGGAGGAAGTGACTACTGGCATCTAGTGGGTAGGAACCAGGGGTGCTGCTAAACATCCTACAATGTGCAGGACAACCTTCGGTGACAAAGAATTTTCCAGTCCCAGATGTCAATAGTGCCAAGGTTGAGAAACACTGATGGATGAGAGCATCACTGATCCCGACAGATTTAATCAAAGAACACTTGCTTATTTGAAACCTGGCAGTGGGACAGCAAGGTATATACTATCTTCATCCAGTCGCACCATGACTTTTTCTTTGAGGCACTTAAACTCCTAGAGAAAAAAGGATCAATGATTTGGCAACAAAAATTTATTTGTTAGTTTGCAACATTAAGTACAACATGTACAACTTCATCACAGGGTTACAATCCAATATTTGTGCTTTGTAGGATAAGTAAACATTCATTAAAGCACAGCAAAAGTACACACAGTATTCTGAGATTGTGTAAAAAATAAATAGATCCTTTTTTATTTAATAGCACAAAGAATTTTCAGCTTGAGATGGTGGATAAATTTTAAAATTTAGCATTTGATTAATGTGTAAAATTGCATGAATAACTTAAATTTGGACTATTTATGTGGCAAATGCCTAATGAGCACTGGGAAGGATTCTTGGGGTGGGTGGTGAGAAGGGGAATGTGGCTTACAAGGCAGCTTTCTTGACATTTCAAGATATGGATGGTGCCTGGGGCCAGCGTGGCTGGTGTGGGGCCTTGCTCCCATTTCAAATTACTTCACAATCTTTAAAAATAGTGTAAAGGCATAGTATTTCAGGAAATCTTCAATAAACACTTCCTTTGATCAAGAAAATAAAAGCCAGCATAGCTCATTTAGTTGAAAGGAAAGGAGGCTCATTAGGGAGAAGTTAGATGCTTTCATTTTCCGAAAGACTAAATCTCTGTTATTAAAATACTTCGCTGTAATAAGGTTTTCTTTTCCCCAAATTAAACACCAATATCTTTGAATCAGGAAGAGTCTATGATCCTAACTCATTATGTCAAATCCTCCATCTGTCAGTCTGATTGTCATCTGAGTAGCAGGTCTGTGTACAGGTACACACCAACATATCTGTAATGAAATTGCTGAGCTCATTGTACCAATTTGTGACTTAAGACAACAACCTCTTCAGATTTTATGACTCTCTAAAATAACTCAATATATTATTTAAGATAATCTCTCCATGATTTACAATAATAATAAAATGAAAGTTTATATTTTATACAAAAGCAGGTTTTATCTCAAAAGACTTCCCTTTCTTTCTTTCTTTGATTATTATTATTTTTTGTAGAAAGCATTCCCTTAGGGTAAGAATTCTGTAACCATGTTAGCCAACTAATATAGGGATGGAAACAAGATAGTCTTTGATATTTCTCTTTCTTGTCTCAACACCAATAGTTTTCTGATTAGTTAGGAATCCAGATATCGTTGGGGAGGTGTGGGATATTTTTAGTGAGTTGCAGTCAATAAATGAAGAAAACCTCATTAGAAGACATTGATGATACTCTTACATTTCTGTTGATATTTACTGACATTAATCTGAAAATGAAAATTTTTTTATGTCAAAGTTCTGGAAATTTCTCACCCATATTTTAAGTGTTCCCCTGGGCTGACAGCCCTGTAATGACTGCTAAAAAAAGTAACATAAAGGTTATAGCATAGTTTACAAAATTATATTGACTAATAACTTTGTTTCCAGTTGATTCACATAATTGGCGATTTTACACATTTTATATTATTAAAAATATGCAATAGCAGCTTTCTTAGAATTTAGGCCTAGTTATAAGCTTTTAACTTGAGGCCCAGTAAAGTTCCCATTTTCCCAGCCACTCGAATATAAACTCTTTTGAATTCACCCATATATTGTATTGATTTGTACAGATCTACATTTTACTTTTCCTCTGGTTTATTCCATGGATAGTAGCCTTGAACAGATTTTTCTGTAGCTCTGCTAATGTGACGCAATGTTTGAGAAAGTTTAGAGCATTTAGAGCAAGTCAATGCAATCTAAGCCGGAATAAAGGAAAGGAATTCTGTACAGGGTGAAGCTGCCTTATCCCAGTTCCAGCAGCCAGTCAAAGAGACTCAGAGTCCCATCTTTCTGCTCCTCGTGCATTTTGTAGTACTGAACAACAGCGTGGAAGATATCCCCCACTTTCCAGGACTTCTGATGAACCAACCGCACGACATCTAGAAACTAAAGTAAAGCACTGAGTTAGAAGTCACAGATCACAGAGGATCCTCAAAATCATCTTACTCAACCACTCTTTCAAAGCCAACAGCTCTCCAGGCTATTTTTGAGTATCTTTGGTGACATGATACTCTTTTCTAAGACAGTCTACTTTCTTTCTAGACAGTTCAGCTCACTGGAGAGTTCTTTGAACTGAGCTAGAATCTTTCTTTCTCACAGCAGTTGCCATTCATGGATGAGAGGGACTGGATGAAATTTTTCTTTCAAGACTCTGTCTTTTCAATATTTAAACAGTTTCCTCTGGTCTGATTTGCTCTGGAATAGACTTTCTCTAACTGGATGGTATAGTATGGCTCCCAATACCTTCTATATGTGTCACAAATAATCTTTTATTAGATATATATAGTGAGACCAAATAAACCAAATGCTAAACTTTTGTGTTGGGTCCCTATTGATTGCCCATTCCACCAGGGAAAAGTCCTTCCCCCATCAGCAAGCACTAGGAGAGGCTGGCTTTCCATTGCAATAGGAAAAAGAAAGCTTGGGGAAGTGCCCTTATTTCTACTAGCTTCAAATGACCACAACTGAGAAAGTTTTTGACTGCAGGAAAACTGTGAGCTGAAGTGTCAGAAGATGGGGGAATTGTTATAGATCATTCCTTTCATGATATTGAATACTTTGGGATGGAGCACAGCCTGAAGACCTCTCAAACTCTTTAGTAGGACGCTTAAAAAAAAGTAACAATTATTAAGAGCCCAAATCCGAGGAAGTACTTTCATGCATGCAATCTCATAAAATTCTGCCAATACCCTGTGCAGTAGGCATTAACAGGTGAAAAAATTGAGGGCTAGAGAGATAAAAAGTTGGTAATACGATGTATGGTTTTCTAACACTTCAGTCCAGTGTTACGTCTACCCCAGCACAGGGCTGCATGTTGGTGGTAGGAGAACACGGCCTTGATATCTATTTGCAGTATTGGGAGGAAGGGTTGGCTGGGGATGTGATCCAGCTTTAGGAAGAAGAACGACCTAGTCAGAAGATGAGGGTTGTGGTTTAGTGACTATTTCTTCAATGTTTCCTTCTAGGATTTTTTTTTACTCTGCTCATTTTGTGTTTGCCCAGATTTTTAAGATCAGGCAGAAACTGAAATGCTAATTTCTATCTGTCTTTTTACTTCTCTCCAGCTTGAATTTGTTCATTCATTTCAGTGTCCATGAAGTCATCTTCCAAAGAGCTACTGTTAAATTATGTTTTCTCCCACAGCTGTGATGGTACCAACTCTTTGCAGAGTGAGAGAAATCAGCACTTTATTGTACTTGCTTGTTTTGTGTTGGCTTAATCAGAATAAAGCAGTTTTCTAGGCTCAGAAATGAAATACTTAACTTTTAATGCATAGACATATAAACATTATCTCAGAGTTTTAGGATGATATAAAAAGGGAGACAGATGGGAGGCTGATGGTGACTATGTTATAGATAGTAATCTCCCAGGAAAGAACAACATCTTAGCCATCTTGTAATATCTCGTGCCTGTACTTAATAGGGACTCAATAAATATTTGCTGAGTGACAGAAGGAATGAATGTTCAAATGTAAGCCACATAAATTCAAGATGATCAGGAAGACTATTTGGTATAAGGAGTGACATCCAGAATTATTACAGATGAACTTTGTCTAAGTATATATTCTTGAGTTTTATGTAAGATAGTGGTCACAGATAAAAGTAGAAATAAACATGCATATCTCAGGCTGCTTAGTCAATAATTTTCTATTGATAGGATGTTTGCTAGAAGTCACTGGAGATCATGGATCTAGGTGAAGGCTGAACAGAGCTTGACTGGGGCATGGTAGCAGGCAAGGAGCAAAATAAAAGCTGGTCGTGGGGCACAGGTCCAGTGGCCCAGCGACTGAGGGTGAGTGGTTTAGGGGGTGGATAAGCGAGACCTTTCCTCACTGCTCATTACAACAGCAGTGGAGGGCTAGCTCCATCAGCTCCTTCAGCCTCAGTCATAGAACTTCAGAGATGTTGTCTGGGACCCCTGCCTTCTTGTCTATCCTATTCCTGAAATTTTAGAAAGCTTAATCCTTTAGGTTAAGGTTTTGCTTAAAATGCAAATCCCTTTAGATAGGGGAACATTACCAGCAGCTATTAGTAAGTTAGGGAGATGCATAAAAATAATTTTTTGAGCCATTACTTATATCCTGGGTGTGTAAGTGGTCCGAGGCATATTTTCTATTGGACAAAGTGGTAAAAACATGAGGCATCAGGGAAAGCGGGATGTGTTCTCATGATTTGATTAACCAGACTTTTTCAACTCTTACTGGAAGTCTAGAAAGTAGGTGCTCCTGATGCAAAAGGCGTGAACATCAAGTTTCTGAGGTCTCACTGTGAAAGATCATAGAATGTTGATTTCTCAAGATTTCCCTCAAGGGTCACCAGTGGCCTCAGTCGAGACATATCCCTTGAGAGTATCTCCTCCCCCTTAACATGTCTTATAAAGCTGCAGTCAACATGACATACACAGAAATATAAAATAAGTCCTAGCTCCTTTCTTTTTTCTTTCTGTGAATCCTGGTTCACTGGATTACCACTTTGCTCCCAACTTTCATCTCTGAGTCACTGCTCTAAAAGAGAGTCGAAGTTCTAGGGAAGATACCAATAATTGTTAAACCTTTCCCAGAAGGCCCTCTGCAGCAAACCTTTCTAGAAACCCACTATCATTTTTTTCCATCTATATGGGAACTGCTGAAGGAAGGTCTCCCTATGTGTTTGACCCAAAGTTGTCAAAATGCTCCACCAGCAAGGCTACTGTGCCAATTATCTGTGCAATGGTCACAGACTGGAATCTGTCTCATGATTTCTAAGTCCAGGCCAATATCCTAATACTATAGCCTTTAAAAATGATCTGGCCCCACTAAATACATCCTGCTTTGAGGCAGTGACTTAATCTCAGACATTGAGGCCTTGAAACGTCTATGGGGCTGATGAGTGGGAAGGTCATAGACTTTCCTCCCTTCATTTACAAAAACTTCTAGATAAAAATGAAGCGTCTATGTGAAGAAGCCAGAAGAGCACATGTCCAGCTCATTACCAGAGCCTTTTAAAATCACATTTTAAATAGCAGCTGATCCTACATTTTTCACTGTGTCTCTTCTTCGTGCATTTGTAATTTCATAATCAGCTTTGGTATGTCTGGGATCTGGGTTTTTCTTTCCAATTAATTGAAAAAATAGAAGTCAAAATTGTCCTCTTCCTGCCATTTCAGAATAAATAGTAATTAGATTCCCTTCACATATATCATAGTTGGCATTTCCCTGGGCAAATGTTTTGTCTTAGGAAACTAGAAGACTTTATATCCTGTGATTGTATATTATTGGTAGATGCATTTGATAGATGCATTTGAAATGCATCTACCACATCACAGGTGGCTTTTAGATTCTCTGGTGCATTTACCAAATTTGGTTGCTTACCAAATCATGTGGTGGAATCTATGGGAGCTGTTGCAAATTGGGTGGGTTTTTTTGAAACATTCAGCATAGAGTTCTGAAAGCATATACATTCCTTTGCTCCAAGGCAGAATTCCACATCATTAAGCACAAGTGAGCTGGTTTTCACACTGCTCCTACGACTATGGCTTGTATAGTTGTGGTTCTCAGCCTTGACTGCACCCTGGAACCGTCAGGGACCTCTGGAAGACCCCGATGCCTGGATTTCATCCCAGGAAGAGATTCTGATTTAAGTGGCCAGAGCATCAAGGGCTCTAAAATCTTCCCAGGAGGTTCTAGCACACAATGAATTCGAGAATCATGACTAAAGGATTCAGTTCAAGAATACTTCTTATGTTTATAAGTGAAGAGAAAGTACATATTATGGACTGCATGCATCCTACTCCAAAATTCATATGTTGAAGCCTTAACCACCAGTGTGATAGTATTGGGAGGTGGGACCTTTGGGGCATAATAGGTTTAGATAAGGTCTTGAGGATGGAACTCCCATGGTAGGAGAGGAAGGGACACCAGAACCTTCTCTCTCTGCTGTGTGAGGACACAGCTAGGAAGAGGGTTCTCACCAGCAACTAAATCTGCTGGCCTCTTGTTCTTGGACTTCCCAGCTTCAGAATTGTGCAAAATGAATGTTTGTTGTCTAATCCACTCAGTCTATGGTATTTTGTTGTAGTAGTCCAAGCCAACTAAGACAGAATCTAATTCTTCCTTATTTTTCCTTCCTTAATTGTGTACTTCTTCAAAACTGAGACTTTGCCCTGGCCAGGAGCACAGTTGGTTCCAGCATCGTCTCAATATGCCAAGGTTGCAGGTCCAATCTCTGGTCAGGGCACATACAAGAATCAATTGATGGAAACAACAGATTGAACAAATATTTCTCTCTTTCTCTCCTTTTTTCTCTCTCCCTCTCCCTTCCTCTCTCTCTCTTAAATCAATAAATAAAACATTTAAAAACACCCCTGAGACTTTAAGGGTACTGTTTTGGAAAAAATTAGGCTAATAGTCAATATCATCAACATTTTCTCTGTTATTCTCCTTCTACCACTTTGCATGTGGAATGGAATGAGAAATTAGAAGGGAGGTGAATTTCTTTTCTGACCCCCATTTTCTTGGGAAGGTACGCATATAACTGTTTCCTCTATTTCCCCTTCTTATACACTTCTTCCAAGAAGAGGAAATAATTCTGAAAGCAGTCTGAAAGGTGAGAAAGGCACTGGGTTGGCCGTGAGGCTAGTCCCCAGCTCACTGCAGCCCACACAGGCTCACTGAGTTTAAACAGAAGGAAAGAGCCAGAGATCAGTGATGCCCTGGATCCAAAGAGCAGGACAATTAGCCAGTTGGTGTAATTTTTTAAAGCATGTGCTTTCATGATTCTTCCTTTTGTCTCATATAAAGTGGATTAAATTGAACTGATGTCAGGGTCATTGTGAATTAAATTTCCAAGCTGTTTCAGATCATCAGGTGTCGGGATATATAGCAATCTCGTCCTGGAATTTAGCATACTTAAAAGCCACCCCAAATTCTGCCTGTCCTTCAGGATATTCCCTGTGGCAGATGATCTGAAACGTTAGTGCTCATCAGAATCACTGCACTTGAGGGAAGTTGTTAAAAATGCATATTTTGGGGGTCCACTCCTAGAAAGTTCCAAAAATGTGAACTATAAATAAATGCTCCAGGTGATTCAGTACATTTGGCTCATGGTCTCTGTGTAAAATTTACTATTTTGGTGTGTTTTTCATCTCCCTTGTCCAGAATAAGTTTTCTTCATATTTCAAGGTTGCTATTTACAACCTGAGCCTCTCAAGGTTTAGGTTCTCCCTGCCTTGAGTCCTTCTAGAACTGGAATCTAAACTCCTAGAGGGCAGGAAATATTGTCTCTTTTGTTCTCTGTATCCCTAGAACCGAGAATAGTGCCCGGCAGGTTATACATGCTCAATGAACGCTTAATAAATGTTCTGAATGTATGACTTTTAAGTAGACTTAGTATTTTAATAAATGGACAAAATGCATTGAAAGAGAAAGTTTGAAAATGAATGTCTCATTTATCAGAGAGGAGTCACAATACATTGGGCACCCAGAATGTTCAGAATTTGCCTTTTGGGCTGAAGTAGGACTGGAATTAGTGTTAAGCTGCCTTTATGTGCTCCCCAACTCCAAGGTCAATGGTGGGAAGCATAAACTGCTTCAGTGTTCATTCATGATATTCTCTGCCCTGTTAGCTTATGCCTGTATTTTCACAGGGCAGAAGGGTTAATAAGTTGGAGATACCATAAGGGAAAAATGTCAGCTTAATTAATTTATTCCCTAAAAAATCAGAATTCACACAAATAGGGACTACAGGTATACATTTCTGAATGGTGTTTAATCCTCAAGTGACAGTGGGAAAATGACACTTGGGAACTTAGCCTTCTCCAGACTGGCGAGAAGCTGGGGAGGTGCTACTCGGCCTCAGCAGTGCAGGCCACAGTCTCTCCTCTGTGCCACCTCACTAGGGCCACCCGGCCACCCGGCTAACTGCAGAACAATCAGCATGAGGTCTCCAAAAGTACTACTGATTTTAAAAAGTCAAAATTCTGCTTAACAGTTTCATTTATTTAACCAGCCCTGTGAGAGACAGCAAATGGTACCCATTTATAGAGAAGCCACAGTGTGCAGAGAGTCTTAACCAACTCCAAAAGAAAAAGAATGAGATTTTGTTCTTAACATTATGTTACTTGGGAATAAGATCCTGATGCTAAATGGAATGAATTGGATCACCATTTAATGTTTTTCTAGATAAAACAGGTGGGACACTTCTTATCTCAGGAAAACAGTAATGAGCAAAGGTAGGTATTCTCTTTAAGAACTGACAGAGGGGATAAATTAATACCATCAGGGTGTAATTTGCATAATCCAAGTGTTAGTGATACAACCCTTGGCTTTTCACCTAATGGGACATTATCAGGCATATTTTTACATAAACCATATGTTGATTCTTCAAAATGGTGGATTGTAAGAAAATCATTTTCATTAAGAGACCATCTGAAAATGCACCATGTGATGCTCTGGGGATGAAGTTGGCAAACAACCTGTCTTTCATTTTTCCAGGAGTCTGAGAAAGTATTTCCCCTAGAATGTCCTTGTTCTTCTCCCCATGGCAAGGGGTCTTTGAGAGTGTACATGGCAGGATAAAGGGATCAAATGCAGAGTGCTCTTCCTTCACCCTTTGCATGGGGCAGGCTGGGTGGTAAGGTAGGAGAATTTATCAAACAGTAAATCACTCATCACCTTGCACACGAAATACAGGCTAGTATCTAGATTCAGGTAGTATCGAATGGTAGGCAATCCCAGGTACCAAGAGAAATACAGATTACTGGTTGGAGACAGGCTGAAGTGGGAGAAGGCATGGGGAATAAATTTGGTCCCCTTCTCAAATTTTCCAGTGGTCAGTTTCGTTGGTTGGTGTTGCAGAGACAGGGAAACTATTCTAACTACCATATGCATGGCAAGATGGCAAAGGGTCTTTCATTTCAGGCTGCTAGATTTTGACAGTGAGAATACAATTACACATTTAAAAATTAGATTGTAACTCCAAGGTGATTTTACTCGAGAAAGACACACAGTTGAGAGGCACGTGTGGAGAGAGCAGGGCTCCAGGATGAAGCTCCACCATCTCTATCTGAGGACTTTCTCATGGACCAGCCTCTCGTGTCCTGAGTTGCTCATGTATAACAAAGGGACAATAATGTCCATTTTCCTCTTCTCACAGGATTGGTGAGGAAAAAGTACAATGAGTAGGTGGACATACTTTGTGACAGTAAGTCATTAAAAACATGCAAGGTGGCAGCAATAGGCAGGATCCTAGAACAGCTCCCAAGGTTTTCTACCCTAATGCTTGATACCATGAGTAGGATGAGAGAATTCTGCTACCATCATGTTAGCCTACATGGCAAAAGGGTTCTTCAGTTTTTGAGTTGAACAAATGGGAGACCACCAGTGGAGCCTAAGCTAATTGCATGAACCCTTTAAAAAGCAGAGTTTTCTCTGGTTGGTGGCAAAGGTAAGAAAGATTGAGAGCTTGAGAATGTGGAGGGGCCATATAATAAGGAATGTGGGCAGCTTTTATAAGCTGAGGGTGGCCACTGGCTGAAAGCCAGCAAGGATCCGAGGACTGAATCCCTACAATCACAAAAGGCTGAACTAGGATGAACTGAACAAATGTCAGTGTGTTCCTCCCCAGTTTCCAGATACGGGACCAGCCAGGCCAGCAGCCTGGTTTCTGCCGCACAAGTCCCTGAGCACAACACAGTCTACCTGGACTTCTGATAGCAGATATTGGTGCTATTGCTGTAAGCCAGTAAACTGGTGGCACTTCATTATACAGCAATAGAAAATAAATATGGCAACATTACCATGCAGCACACTTTCAAATGATGGACAGTTGAGCTTGAAGATAGATGAATTCTTGCCTTAATCTTAATAAATGAGATTCTGCCACAGTTATTGGTAGGTCTTAGAGGTATAGAGTTAGAATGACAGTGGCTATTAATTGTGATGTTGGTCGAGGGTGTATTCCCTAGTTTTATATTTCTGGTAGGTGGGGAATGCTAATGAGAAAGTCCCCCGCCTGCAAACCTGTTTGGTAGGGAATTAAAAATACCTTCTCAGTGGCATATTTTAAACATGACACAGTTAATTTTAAATATCAGTGTGGCCTCACCTTTGTTTCCAGTATGTATCGAGCCTTTCCTTCTACCTTTTGTTTAAATGAGTGTTATGAAGACATTTGTTTTGAAGAAAGAAGCAGGGTATAGTCAAAGACACTGCATTAGAGGACAGGTGGAGAGTGACCAGAGGAGAGAGAAGAGGGATTTCGGGGGAGAGGAGGAGGGGTTTATAGGATCAAAGTTAAAGGACACATGGATAAAAGATAGGGGGAGGGTGGTAATGGGAGGGAGGTAGGGGGGGTGGGAGGGATTGACTGGGTGGGAGGTGGAGGGGTGGGAGGACTTGAATGGGAGTAAGGGGGTGAAAACTGTACTTGAACATTCATTTAAATAAAAAAAAAAGACATTTGTTTTGGAACAAGGATATGTAAAAAACCCAGACTCTTTGAAAAAGTTCCCATCTCAGTTTACTTTTTCATCTTCAGCAATGAGTTGAGACAAAGTGAGGGTTGAAGAAAAAGTAATCATGATTACATTTATGCAGTGGAAGTCTTCATAGTTCTAGGCACGATTTTAAGGTGAACAGTCAAGAACCAATGATTCAAATTCAAATAGGTGAACCTGGCATTTACTGAGTTTTCAGCAGTGATAAAAACACAGGCTTCACTGATATCCAACAGGAAACACCATACCTTTTCAACTCTGTTTTCCTGAGATTTCTTAAAGTAGATGGTAGGAATCCCAAGTTCAGAGGCAGCTATCCACTGCAGAGTGGCTCGAAGCTCAGCGTCAGGACACTCTGGCTCCAGGTCAAAGTTGATCACCAGCAGGCTGCCCTGGTGGCTGGCTGCTCCCACAGGTGCTCCAGGGACACATTCTGAACACAGACAACGACACAGCCTTACCACGCTTTCTACAGGGAGAGCGCGGGCCAATTGTGTGCCAAAATTATGGGAATGTGGCTTACCCTCTCCTTTTTCTGACTGTCCTTTAAGAATCTCCTTTTCTTCTACTAATTCACTTTGGGAGAAAACAACAGTATATGGTTGGTAATGTTTAGGAAGAGTAAGCTATAAATGGAAGATGAGGCAATGGGTTTTATTGATCTAAAAGCTTCTGAAGTTTCATTCTACATTCATTGTTTTCACAGACTGAAGTGATACTAGAAAAATACCAATGTGGCTGTTTTATGTAGGGGTATGGGTCTTCAATAAATATTCCACCCCTAAGAAACAAAAAGGCCAGAGAAGCCACATGGTTTTAATAGGGACAGTTGGTGTGGGAGACTCTGAGAGAGGCATCCTCCTCAAACTTCTTTCTATTAACCTTCAGAAGCTTGAACAGTGCAGGAGACATCATGTTAAGTAGTTTTGATGGGAGGGTTTATCCCTCTTTTATTTTACCTGTCATTTAAAGGATCATGTTTCCAACTTGACACAATGATTTTTATTCTGTACTATGACACTAATATAAATGTTCATTTTAGCCTAGAAAAAAATTTTTTTCTACATGGATGTGGTTCATTGATCTGAAATAAGGGGAAAGACAATCAACGAACTGCAGAACTTAAATTGTACAACATAAAATATCTCAATTACTTGACATTCTTCTTTTTTATTGGGAGAATGTGTAAGCTGCATGTGGTTTTGAACTAAAGATTCATAACTGAAGTATTTCTTTGGATACAAAAAAATTCAATACTTGAAGTGTTTTCAAATACTGAGTATTTATTGTGGAGCCTTGAATGCAGTGGGAAGATGCAGCAAATATTTGCCAAAATGAGAATGTATAGCCCAACAGTTAAAAGGAACTGACCACTTTGGACAGCCCATGGTTGTCCTATGTTTTCGTCCTGTCTAAAAATTAAAGTACAAGGCTCTTAAAAATGTCTTTTTATGAGAGAAGATTCTCTCTTACATTTTATCTTAATGCTAAGAGCTAGATGATAGATTCCATTGTATTCCTGATATTGAGAGAGCCCAGTTCTTACATGCACACCTTCTATGTAATAGGTACATGGAAGGATGACCAATGTCCTAAGGGTCTAGATTTTCTGTTAGATCTCTACACGGGTGGTAACATTAAGTGAAATGACATGTGGTCAGTAGAGTTTCTGCTCTTACAAAGCTATGCGATGCTGCTATGGATGGTGGTGATCTTGCTTTTCCCTGGATTCATATAGTCTGTGAGGCCGTAGGCTCATACCATGGAGAAAGATGGAAACAGCAGCTAAATAAATGTTTCCTGAAGGAGAAAAATAAATTTGTCCCGAAGTAGTTTTTTATTTGTTTTGTACTCCCACAGGCAAGATACTTGATTATATAATAAAGCAAAAAAAAATGCTTTAGCTATAGAAAGTAATTGAGGAAATAGGTCAGAGAGCTGATTTTGCCCTATAGTTTATTTTCATTTCCTTCTGAAATTTCAGAACTCTTTAAATAATAAGCTAAGTCATCATGGTCAAAAAATAAATTGTAATTCACTTAGTTTTCCAGAAGCATCACAGATTCTAGATGCAGTCCTGACCTCACATTGCTCTGCCAATATTTTATGTCATACATTTTGTGTTTTTCTCAGTGCATTTTCCCCTTGCTCCTTTAGAAGGTCCTCGTGGTGCAGGGGGCAGAGTTACTGCTTGAGAATGGCACATCTCCTACATGGCGCTATTTGGTGTTAGGCACATTTAGTAGTAATAATCCCAGGTGTCTACAAGTAAAGGAAAAGCCATCACACTATAATATATTGAACAACAATCTTTGTTGGTTGGCATGGTATAATTTAAATAGATTTTAGCTTCTCAGTGCCCAATTAGGTAAAATGACATATTTCTAATTATATGGATGAGCTTTATCAGAAATGATTACATCATAAGGGACAGCTTTGAAACCCAGAAAGGAGGTGATGATAGGTGAGGGTTATTCTAGGCTTGAGTTCTTGTACCAGCGACATGGAACCACACATGCCTGGGACCACAGCAGTACAGACATCATGAAATCAGTAGCTGGGCACGACCTGAATGATCACAATGGATTGCCAGATGGAATTGGAGTGGCGATCTCACAATCACTGCATCTCCGTGGCTACTTACTTAATCATGGGAGAAGATGGCATGCTTTCCTGATAAATGTCCAGGTCCATAATGCCAAGACTGCTAGTGGCACTACTGTTGCCATTGCTGACAAAGCAAAAGTTTACATATTAATGCCAGTCTTACCACCTGGCCACACTGATAATCTACTGTTCTCCGGGGTCCTGCCTTTAGTTCCCAGAATAACATTGCTTTGTGTCTAGGACTTCTAAATTGATATTTATTTTTGACCGGATTAGGAGACTGCACAACAAAAGACATTTTTGGCTTAAGCCAACCACTATCAGTGTGGTCTAATTTCTGCGGTGGTATTATGTTACACTGGGTAGATCACACCTAGCAGGTGACAATCAGCATGACATTTTTCCTCCTCATTCTAGTTACAGTAAAGATATTTACCTATTAGCAAAAGGCCCATAGAAACTAAGATACATCTGAGAATTCTGGCTGGGAAAGATACTGGAATACTCATTTGCCTGCTTTTGACTGAAACCAGTGGGTACATTATCCCTTTGCCATTCAGGGGATTTTTCTGAGGGACATTCCACAGGATGTGCACCTGGCTCATTTTTTGTTTTTGTTTTTTTTAACGACAGAATTCACAAGTACAAAGTTGGGGAATGCCAAGTTTTATAGTTTTTTTATCTTAAAATCTTTGAGAAGCAGCAACATCTGCTACCTCATGCATCATGGAGAAGGAGGGATCCCATATTGCGCCATTGCCGGAGGTTGCACAACCAACACACAGTCAAGTTACTGGCCTGAAACTTATTGACTGAAACGGAAGAGTTGAGCTAAGTTTTGGGTTCTGTCTGTACTTGCAAAATGGAAGGCATTCAATTTCACCAAACTCAATGAGTTTCCTCACACCTTCTCTATTTTCCAGTGACATCTCTTCCAAGTAAGGTTTCCAAAGGGTGAGACCTGGTGATAATGGTGCATTGTAAGGGGGCAGGCTTCCCTTGGGAACACCATGAGGAACCAGCTGTAGTCCCCTCATTTCAGGTTCCTGTCTTGGTATTTTTTTTTGGGAGGTGGGTACTGAATATATTCACTGATTGAAATCTGACGACTCAGGCTTTATGCTGAAAGGAATGAATGCTATCAACTTCTGCGAACTCCAAGGATTCCAATTCTCATTGCTTGTGGGCTCGACATTGTTTTTGGAATTTTAGACATTGTGAATTTTTTCAGCATTGTGAATTTTTTCTAAGTCCAAATTGACTGACTCACCAGAACTAAAACTTTCAAGGAACCAGACACCCAGATGTATCTGAATCCCATTTTCAACTGGCCTCTATGTAAAGTCTCCAGTACCAAACAAGACTTCAGGCTGAAATGTGGAGATTCTCTTGTTACCTGAGAGGGGGATACTTTTTAGTTTATATCTGCTGACTGGCTGAGGTCCAATCAGATCTGACCTCTCATTATCTCCTCTCTAGTTTCTCCACAACAAAAATGGAGAAAAGGGCAGAAAAAGCAGAGGAACAGTCAAGCCAAACAATGCAACACAGTGGGGAAACATTCACCTCACATAAACCCAGCCTGGGTTGCATCTGAAATACAAATGAACCAGAAAGAAAGTATCAACCATACCAGGTGTAACAGCAACTCTTATTAAGAAATTCATAGTTGTCATCATTGAATGTATTCGCTGGGGCTTGCAGAGAAAGGAACACAGCTGACTCTCAACCTTGACCAAGGTAATTGAAGCCATTATTGGATATTAAGATACCTTTCAGCACATATCATGACAGGCAGACACCTTGCCCTAGCAGGAACTTTCTCTTTTGCACTCTCTATTAGGAAACCTCTGCAGAGAATGATTTCAAATGCATTTCTGAACTGTGTTGAGACCTCTTTCCCTGGGAAGTGAAGTGAAGAGCAGGTACCTCATGGATCGCTCACTGAACTGCAGAAAGCTACTTGTGTCGTCTGGGTTGTCCTCCTCGTTGGCGAGCTGAGACCAGCTTTCTGTGCTTTCCCCACTGCTGCTGGGAGGGTTGGGAACCTCACTGGGGGCTCGCCCTTCTGTCGGGACTTCAGCCTCTGGTCCATCTCTGGCATCAAGGCTGTCACTGTAGGTGGTAAGATATTATTACCAAGAGTGGGAGCACAAGGCTGCTCTGCTGAGCATGAATCTCTGCCACTGAGCAGGATGTCCTTGGACACAGGTACAGTCTTCTCTTTTAAGCTGATACTTTTGCTGCTGCCCTAGGTCCCATTTTGCTTTTTCAGGGTAACTCTCCATCAGTTCTCCCATCTCTTCATTTGATCTCTTTCTTTTAACCCCCTCATTCATTTCAAAAACACCTGTATGTAGTACCCTGGTCTTCATGCATAAGAATTGTTGAAGGGCAGTGGTGTTTGAAATGATGACCCTCGGAGCACCCTCCCTAGAGATTATGATTCAGTATTCCTGCAGAGAGACCACCCCTGTGGTTGCAATGCAAGTCGTAGGTGGACCTTACTGGGAAAAAAAATGCCCACCCCAGTTCTGGTGGTTTCCAAAGTCATTTTGCCTAGAAATGCCTCTAAACATATTTTTCCCTTACAGGCATATTTTTACACCATCCTCTTCCTTTATAACTTGTAATTTATATCAGCACCACTTTACCGGATTAGTGCTTTCTAGTTCAAGTAAGCTCTCCAGAAATTTTAACCCTTAATCTGACAGACTTCACTCCTTGAAGCTTCTCCTCCCTGGCTCCCCCTTGCAACCCCCTGAAGTTCTCCTTGTCTGAACACTTTTTCCTTGAAACTTGGTTCTCTGCTTTGCCTTTAGGTGTCACTACAGCCAGGTCTGATGGTTCACTGCCCTCCTTTCCAGTTTGTCCCTAAGCAACCTCATCTACTCTCCTGCCTAAAAATATCTCCCAAGACTGAACTCCAGCCAGGACCCCTCTCCCTGATTCTGGGGCTCTATTCAGCTGGTCTTCTGACCATATTGAATCTGTCTCATTAACATCTCAAAATCAATGTTTCTAAAACAAATTCTAATGGCTCTTCATCCTCTTCCTGTGTTTCTTATTTCCATTGATTTCCCTGAATGCCTGGGCTTAAAATCTCGCAGTCTTCTGCATTCAGCCCTCTACATTCAATCAGTTGCTGTACCCTTCAGTTCCACCTCTAAAGTATCTCTCACATACTTATCTCTGTCTCTATGCTCATAAAGTGCTCTTAACTTGGGTTCTTTTAAACTGCTAGAATTTTAGATTGGAAAGAAACATCATAGATTTCCAGTAGATTAGGATGCAAAGTCCAGTGAGGTCCGACAAGTCAGTACCAGACATTGGATCTCAAGTTTAGAGACTGGTGGGCATTGCATACACAGTTACTCTTTGGTTGGACTATACTGTATCAGCCTCCAAACAGAGAGATCCAGCTGTTTCTCCTCTTAAAAGCCTTCTACACAACACTGCCAAATTGGTGTTCCTAACACCTATCTTTGACCATTCGTACCAAAAACCTACAAGAACCCTGTGAAATTAAATTCTGTCATTCAAGGAACCCTGCCTACCCAGTTTTAGCTGCCTCCACCCCAGTCATTACTAAGCAAATGAAACACCTGTTGTTTCTCAAATATGCCAGGGATTCCCTGCCTCTTGGTCTTTGCCCCATTGCTTCCTCTGACCAAGTGCTGGAGACAAGGGTGCTTTGAGCTCTGTTCCTGCAGTCCAACCCCCACCCGAACTCTGACCCTAACCCTAACTGTAGCCCTAACCCTAACCCTAAACCTAACCCTTCCACAACTTGTCACCTATTCAGCCTCTCAAAGAGAAATAATAATGCCCATTTCACCAGGGTTTTTTGCAAGATATAAATTAGGAAATAAAGATTATTTAGTGCATTTATCTTAGTGCCTAGACCCCCACCCCTAAGATTCTTTCTCACAGCATGCTGGAAAGGTATGGTATTATGGTGTGGCTGTTTCTAGCATGCTGTGCTGCTAACACTTGGTTAAAAAAGATCCTTAATAAGATTGATTTTTCTTTAAAAAATGTTGATATTCTTCCAAATTAAGCTGAGAGAAAGGAAGAGAATTGATGCAGCCAGAGACACATTTAGGGAATTTAGTTAAATTCAAATGAAAGAAAATTTCATTGATAACAAATAGAAACAATATATGTATTCCACAAAAAGTGGAAATGAGCCAAGTACTGAGCCTAGAGGAGAGAGCTCCAAAACCATTTATTTGCTAGTTACAAAGTAAGTTCCTAGACTAATATTTTTTACTGAATTGGAACCCTGTATTATTAGAAAAATTTATTCCAGCATATTTCTTACTAAAACAGAAGTTACATCTCAGTGATTGACATTGAACATCCAGGTTAGAAATGAGTCTGTCAGTGTATTTTCTTTATCTTAATAATTTCATCCTCTATTTTACAGTAAATTGCATATTCCATGTTACATGACTGGGGAATTCAGAATGAATAATGATGATCAGAAACACTAGCCTTCATTTTCTTTTGAGACATTTATAGCTGTTCTTGTTTATTCATGAATAATGCACAGGTGTGTTATGCAGATGTGTGTATTTGTTTTTTTCCCACTTCTGATCTTACAGTTCACGCACAGGGCTTTAGACAAGTGCATTTGATATGCTATCAAATCAAATTACAGTGTTTATGAGCTGGCAGAGATCTCAGCCATCATCTAGCTCAGTGTTCCCCAATTTCATTTATTAGCAAATCGCTGTCATGATTTTTGCCATATCTGCATTCCCTGTGTATTATAAGAATAACAAAATTTATTATAATTAGTTTACTTTAGTAACATATATATGCTTTCCTTTAGAAAGAAATTTCAGTCATTAGTATAAGTGGAAAAGAGGAATCACTTGCCATAGGTGGAGGGTAATAATAATACTAAATACAGTAAGAGTGTTCTTTCCAGCAAACCATGCAGTTGTTTATTACTGTAAATTTTTTTTGAAAGGGGAAATCATGACAATTAAACATGATACAACTTAAATATTTTACTTGAACTTTAAATGCAGAAACATGTACTCATTTGCCAACCTCTGGACTATAAGAGTGTTTGGTTTCATCAATTTTCTCTATTTTTGTAGTCATTAATTTCTGGTCTTATTTTTATTATTTTCTTCCTTATGTTTCTTTGGGTTTAATTTAATAATCTATTTTTAGCCTAAGATGGAAATTTAGATCATTTATGTTAAATAATTCTTCTTTAAAAAGAGACATTTGGAGGTATTAATTTCTTTCCTAAGCACGGCATCCCACAAATTTTAATGTGTTGTGTTTTCATTTTCATTCAATGCAAAATTTATTCTAATTTCCCCTGTGACTTATTCTTTTACTAGTGGATAATTTAGAAGCGTGTTATTGATTTTCAAATATTTTGGAGTATTTCCCAGACATCTCTTTGTGATTGACTTTTAGTGTAATTCCATTGTGATTAAAGAACATACTCTATATGATTTCAATTCTTTTTGCATGTATTAAGAATAGTCTTGGTGAATGTTTTAAGTACACTAAAAATGTATATCCTGTTGTCATTGATGGAGTGTTTAATGAATATTAATTAGGTCAAGTTGATTGAGAATGGTGTTCATCTTCTATATCCTTATTGGCTTTCTGCCTATTATTTTATCAATAACTGAGAGAAGAGTGTTAAATTTCCAACTATAATTGTGAATTTGTCTATTTCTCCTTCCAGCTCTACCAGGTATTGTTTCATACAGTTTGAATTTCTTTTATTTAGGGAATTGCATATGTATGATTATTATGTCTATTTTTACAAATTGGCCCCTCTCTCATTATAAAATATCCTTCTTTATTACTGATAAAATTCATTGTCCTAAATTCTACTCAGTCTGAAATTAATGTAGTTATTCCATCTTTGTTATACTTCTTTTCCCATCATTTTATTTATGACTTATTTTTATCTTTACATTTGAAATGCATTTCTTATAGTTTATGGTAGGGTTTTGCTTTTCTAATCAGTCTGACAATCTCTGCCTTTTAATAAGAATGTTCAGACTATTACTAATTAATGTAATGATCATATGATTGAAATTAAATATATCATCTTTATAATTTTCCATTTGTACCATCTGTTCTTTCTTTTTTCCCCTCATTTTCCACATTTCTCTGTGTCATTTGAAACATTTCTTCATTTTAACCCCACTATTAGCTTACTAGCACAGCTCTTCATTTTATTTTTTAGTAGTTATTCCAGGGATAACAATGGGCATCTTTAATTTATCACCATCTGCCTTCTGATGAAATTATACAAATTTGCATAGAATGGAAGACTCTCACAATAGTATATTTCCATTTCTTTCTCCCATCCTTTGTGCTGTGATTGATATATTTTAATTCTCTATATGTCATAAACATCACTTTTGTTTTAAATACTTATATTTTGAACAAATCTTAAAAGTAAGAAAAAGTGTTTTATATTTACCTACATATTGACTATTTGTGGAAATCCGTTTCCTCTGTCTAGATCCAAGCTTCCATCTACACTATACTCCTTCAGCCTGAATACTTCCACAGACACTTCTGGTTGTGCAGATCTAGCGGCAGTCTCCAGTATTTTATTTTTATAAGAGATTACTATTTAGGATTTATTTTCAGTTGTTTCAATAGTTGTTTTTATTTTGTAGAGCAGTTTTAGGTTCACAGTAAACTGGACAGAAAGAAGAGAGTTCCCATGCGCCCCTGCTCACACAGGCACAGCCGTCCCCCATCCGGTGCCAGGAGAGGTGCATTTATCACAGCCAATGAACCCGCAGTAATGCATCATTATCACTCGAAACTCCTGGCTTACGTTACAGCTCACTTTGGAGGTGCGTATATTATGGGTGTGGGCAAATATATAGTGACAAATATCTACTATTCTAGTATCATACAGAATAGCATCACTGCTCTAAAAATCTGCTGTGCTCTGCCTATTTATCCCTCTCTTCCTCCCTCCTCACCTCCATATGGACACAGTGTGTACCCCAGGATGCCATATAGTTGGAATTGTACAGTATGTAGCCTTTTCAGATTGTCTTCGTTCACTTAGTAATACACATTTAAGTTTCCTCCATGGCTTCTTTTCACAGCTTAATAGCTCATTTCTTTTTAGTCCTGAATAACATTCCATTGCCTGGATATACAAGAGCTTATTTATCCCTTGACCTACTAGAGAAAATCATAGTTGTTTCCAAGTTTCGGCAATTATAAATAAAGCTACTGTGAAATCTTGTGTGCAGGTGTTTCATATTGGCTTAAGTTTTGAACTCATTTGGGCAAACACCATGAAGCATTATTGCTGGATCATGTCGTAAGAATATGTTTATTTTTTAAAGAAACTGCCAACCTGTCTTCCAAAGTGGCTGTACTATATTTGCATTTCCACCACCAACAAATGTTAAGTTCCAGTTGCTCCACATTCTTACTAGCGTTCTGTGCTGTCAGTGTTTGGGATTGTGGCCTTCTCATGGGTGTGTAGTGGTACTTGTTGTTGTTTAAATACATGATTGCCTAATAACATATGATATTGAACAGCTTTTTTACTGACATTTGATATCTGTATGTCTTTTTTTTTTTTTTTTTTGATGATGTGTCTGTTCAAGCTTTTTATTCAATTTTTAAAATTGGCTTGTTTTCTTATTGTTGAGTTTTGCCGGAACTAAACCTCTCCAGTCCTGTGTGATGTTGTGCAGTTGTTCAGGTCATAGCTCTCCAGCCTCACGGGGTTTTACCTACACATGCATGCATGGCTCAGTGCTCAGCAGCAGACTTTTGAGTGGCCCTCACTGGAGACTTACGGAGATCTTTCTCTGCACAGAGCCCTGCAGTCTGTGACTGCTCACTCAGCTGAGCGTGCCCTCTGAGTTCTGCTCAGGTCTGGCCTCTTTCACTGTTGTCTGGAGAAGGAGCCCAGGCAGAAAGTTGGGGTGATTGTAGGGCTCTCCACTTTTGTTTTCCTTCTCTCAATGTAATGTTTGCTGCACAGACCTAATAGCAATCATCTCATATAATTTGTGCATTTTTCTCCTTGTTTACAGAGGCAAGGCAAGTTCAGCTTCACTTACCCCACTGAGGGTGGAACACAGTTCTTTCACATTTTACTGTATTTCTCCCCACAGGTATGCCATCGAAAATTTGATTTCAATAATTTAAAAAGATAATATATTTATATCTAGAACTTCTATTTTCAATGATTATATTTGTCATTTCTTAGAGTATTTAATGTATTTAAAACATTTATTTATTGGATTTATTGGGTGCCAATGGTTAATACAATTACATAGCTCTCAGGTGTCCAATTCTATAATACATCATTTGTATATCATATCATGTGTTTGCCACCCCAAGTCAATATTGAACTGATGTTTAAATCTACTTCATCCTACTTTGATTGTAGTTTGTTCCTTGACCCTGCTTTGTATACCTTATTTTTTCAACTGTGTAAAATATATTTATTTAATATTCTGTATCTAATAATTCCAACACCCAAAATTCTTATTAGGGCTAATCCTGCCATCTGATGTTTGTGCTGAGTCTTGTTTATGATGTCTTGATTCATTGTGCATCTTGCAGTTTGAGGTTCTGAGTTAATATTTGATGGGGCTTTCTCTGTTGGAATCCTTTGAGACTTGAGCTTCAATATACAGAGATTTATTTTTGCCTCTGCTAAATTCCCATGGTGATTTTAACCTGAGGTTGTTTTCAGGTAATTTACCAGTTTGGGGGGTCCATGGACCCCTTGGGTGGTACAAATTGGACCATGCATTAGGGTAAGCTGTGGTAATAAATTCTTAGTGGATTTTTTCCCTCTACTCAAAGCCCTAAACTTGAAAGATAATTTTTTAAAATTTCTCACCTGAGGACATGTTTACAGATTTTAGAGAGAGAGGAAGAGAGAAAGAGAGAGAGAGAGAGACAGACATTGATGTGAGAGAGAAACATAGATCAGTTGCCTCCTATACGTGCCTCAACTGGGGATCAAATCAGCAACCTAGGTATGTGCCCTGGGACTGAACCTGCAACCTTTTGGTGTACGGAACAATACTCTAATCAACTGAACCACCCAACCAGGGCCTGAATGACTTTTAAAATCAGTTCCCTTTTTCTAGTGGTGATCCTTTTAACTAAGTTCATATTTATACTAAGGACACAACTCTTCAGATTATGGAGGTTGGTGTCAGTTCTAAGTCTTAACCACTCAGGGGCCTACCGTATCATTTCCTGGTTTCTTTTAGCCTTTAGAAAATAGCCTTTAGATAATGATTAATAATAAAGTTAACCTCAGCCCTATATTAAAAATATGTTGTATTAATCTGAATTTGTAGTTGATTCATAGTGGGAGAATTTTTCAGGCTACCTAGAAAACCATAATGCTGGAAATACAAGTTTCACCTCATTTCTTCACATGGTTCGCTCCCTTATCTACCTTTTAGGTCTCATCTCAAATGCCAACATCATATCTTAAGCAGCCTCTTTGACCAATTAGTTATTCTCTATCCCATTACTCTTGATATTTTTATCGTGTCACACTCTGTAAGAATGGTTTTCTGAAGAGGTTTTTCATGCATAGTGTTTGTCTCTCCCACTGCTACGTAAGAGCCTTGGGAACAGGCACCAAATCTCTATGTTCTTCTGTGTTTGCAGCCCCAAAGAGAGTGTGCATTACTGGGTATCAAATATTTGTTGATGAATACTATTTTTTTCTTAAAATAAACATAAGTGAATGCACAGCATAAAATATGTTTCTAAAAAATCAGATTATGTCGGTGAGTGCAACATGTCGATATTCAGAATCTCAGTTTGGTGTTTATATTTATAGTCCCAAATTATCAGAAAGTTTGATCATTATTCTTCAATTATATCAGAGAGCATGGCTGAATGAAGAACACATCACTGCCATAGGATAATGGTTTTTCAGAAATCAAGAAGTGGATAATTCAGGTATCTGGAAAAATGGGGTGACCTAAAATATGAGTTTTAGATGTGACCTCCATAATATATTCTGAAATTGTTACTCTATTATCAAATCAGAAAGTAAGAAAGTATTATTTCAGTATGCTGAGATTTTATGAAGTTTTAGTCCCTCAGAGAGTAGCCTAAAAATATCTTCAGGACATGACATGTCCCAACCTCCAAACAGAATTAGGAGTGCCTGTGTCACCTGCCTCTCTCTGTGAGTAAGTCGGTAGGAACTCTTTCATAGGGAATTGAGTTCTATATTTAGTTATTTTGACATATCAGATTTCATAGAAACAACTCAGAGATTAGAAAATGTGATCTAAGTATGAATAATTTTTCCTCTTTCAAATCCTGGGAAGTCTTCTGTGTGAATAAAATTCTCACACTATTCATAACAAGTTTCTCTTGGGAAACTCTTCTCCTGGAATTAAGGCAACCCTATACCCTAACCCCAAACAATAATAGCATCTGTAAAGCAAATGTTTATTGAGTGGTAGGCACTTAAGATTTCTATTATGACATCATCATCATCATCATCATCATTATTCCGACCCATAAGCGGGTAAACTGAGGGAGAGAGATTAGGGAACTTGCCCAAGGTGACATGGTTACAAGGTTTGTTAGTGGTTTGTTCGTGTTCTATAACAATTCTTTACATTGCTGCACAAAGAAAAATATATTTAATATTTAGGAGTCCTTATGTTTTGGAAGCAGACATATCTCTTGACTTTCTAAAGCTGATGATTCCATATTTTTTTCCTTGTTATTATTGGAAAACAAAATGAGAAAGCCACATCAAGAGCTGAGGGAATATGTGTTTGGGTCATCAAATGGAACAAAAACCTAAATCAGCTGGAGGCTTTACTCATGTATTTCCAAGATTTTTTGAAAGTCCCCAGGTTGTACCTAATTCAAGCACCATGTCAGTGCCATTTTAGTCAAAACCGTATGATGGATTTTATTTACCTGCAGTCTCACAGATCACTCACTCACCTGCGGTTCTGGCCGGCACTCTTCTCAGCGTCCCCACCCCTCCCCACGTCGGGGGTTTTGTCTTCCTTCCAATGCTCCTCTGCTGCTTCTGGCGGGCCGCCTCCGGCCGGGATGTGTTCGGGTTCGCCGACACACTCTTCTCGCTGGTCTGTTTCAATCTGAATTAAAGGCACTTCCCTCGAAAGAAGTGATTGCCTGGGGTGGTTTATAGGGACACCACCACGACACAAGGAAGTTTCCTTTTCAGAATCTAAACTAAGATGAGCGGCTTTGCTTGGAGAGGACCCTAGGGGATGTAGGTTTTCGGTAACAGAGTCTTTCCTCTGGTAATCAATAGATTCTTGGACAAGAAGAATTGGCCCACTTTGCACTCTGCTTGAAGCCAATCTGTTTGCACACTTGTCTCCTTGCAAGGGAGAGCCACCAGACACGGGCTCTGCATTGGCTTGGCCATCGTCCGCTATAATTTTGTTCTTCCGCATGAGGGCCTCGATGGAGTTGGCCCACGTTTCATGAATTAACATGGTTGTGATCTGGTCAGTCCCACCCCTGCGGTACAAGCAAGAATCGGATTTGCAGAGCCCGGTTGAGGAAGCGCTGCTGCCTGGCTGTACGCTCAGGAAGTCTCGCTGGCTATTTTGAGCAAAGCCATCTAAGGAGTTGGCTTTCAGTGGCGCGTTCACGGTCAGTCTGGGGCCCAAGGCTCTGCTGTCTGGCACAGATGACTGCCTGTAACACAGTGGGGATCTCAGGGAAGGTGACAATAAGCCGGCCGTCCAATCCTGGCTGCTTCGCCTGGAGGAGGTGCTGTCTTTGCTTTCTCTCTCAACGTCCCTCAGCATGTACCTGTAGAACTCCTCGGTTATGCTCTCCGTGCTGGACTGCTTGGAGGGACAGCTCGGCCTCACACTGAGGTGGTCGCTTCTCCGGCATGCCTGCTGCACAGCTGAATTCACAATGCTGCTGGCATTCTTGCCCGCATAGTAATCTAGCAGTAACTCAAATCCTCTTCCTTCATTTTCCATCTGGTTCACCATGAACCTGGAAAACTCGTCGGTGATGCTCTCACAGCTCGACTGCTTGGAGATGGAGCTGGCCCTGCTCCCTGGCTGACTGAGGGCGCTCATTAAGCCCAGGCTGCTGACATAGGCCCTGGCGTTGGAGTCCTCCTCCGCGATGCTTTCACAGCTGGAGGCCTTCCTCCGCATCCATCTGTCTCCGCTGTGCAAGCGATTCCGGGGAAAGCTCTGGGCTTGCCAGACACCATCCACCAGGGAAAACTCCGTTAGGTTCACAATCTTGGCTGCCACTTCGTTTGCAAAGACGTTGACAGAATCTGGGATGTCCTCGAGGTTCATCGACTCATCCACGACCCTGTTCATCAGCTTCTCTTTAAGCTCTGGGTGCTCATCCGTTTTCCTCTTGATCTCGCTGAGTCGTGGCGGCTTGTGTTTCCGCACAGAGGCTCCACCAGCCTGACTCTCCTTCTTCCTCTTCACGGATCGGCAGGATACGTTCGGGGTGACCAGAAACTCACTCCCTCTTTTCCATGCACAAAACCAGGGTTGTTTCCCGTTTGAGTTGTCAAGGCAAATTGCTGCGATTTCAGTTGCCATGGAGACAATGGTCTCTGCTAATTCTTCGGCAAAGTCCGTAATGCAGTACAGGTCTGTGTGTTTTGTGTGTAGCATGGACTGAGCAGCAAGTGGCAAGTCATTCCCTAACAAAGACAGATTAACCTGAACTTCACTGTTTAGAGGTGAGGCACAGTTGTGCTTTTCTTGGCTGTTTGGACTGAAGCTGTCCTCAGAATCCTGGGAACTGCTGTTGTACTTGGTGACTGTTGGTGTCCTTTCTCCTTCTGAAGAGGCTCTGCATTCATTCACATTGTGACTCAGTGTCTGATGAGGGTTTTTTGCATCCTTTCCCAGGGTTCCTTTCAGATATGTTTCCTTAGGGGATATCTGAGCAGTCGAAGAACGAAGCACTCTAGCACTGCAAGTCCATTCGGGCTGCAGCATGGGGTTCTGGAAGAGGCCTGGCTTTGCTGAGCCGTTGCTGGCCTGCTGAGGAGGCATGTCATCTGCAAGGTCACTGATGACAAGACTAGTGCTTTGCGGATTAATAAGTGGATGGCTGCTGTAGTGTTCAGTGGCTTTTGTCCACGCCTGACTAGCAGCCTGATCAGGTGTCCGGGTGCCTGGTTCAGGTTCCCTCCATCCAGTGGTCTCCTTAGAAAGAACAGTGGGACATTCATTGTGCTGTGCAATATGGCTCATTTTCTTGAATGTGGAGCATATCACATTGAAGAGCAGCTGATTTGTACTTTCCATTAGGGTGTCCAGAGTTTCAGATGAGTGCCCACCATTGTTGGGGTGGGTTACTTTATTTTGCTGGTGAACTTCATCAATGGAGTGCTTCAGGATAACATTGGATAGGGCCTGTGCCAGTTCATTTCCGAGGACATTTTCTGGGCATGAGCTCTGTGGCTTTGAAGCAGCTTCTATAATTCTTCGGTTCATTGATGCCATGAGGTCTCCAATGCCGCTGTGGGTATCAGGCCCTGTTAAAACCAGAGCGGCCTCCTTGAACAATGCCTCTGCAATGGCTTCTTTTCCCAGCTCCACGCCTCTCCCTGTTGCTAAATTAAAAAGTGGGGGAATTGCTGCAGAAGACTCAGCTGCAGACAAGATTCTACTTGAAGCCTCAGGGTACTTCACCTCTCCCATTTCTCCCAGGCCACAGACAGCAACGGCACTGGCCACCTGAGTCATGCCACACAATGCAGATGGAAACGAGTATTCACTGATGAAAGTTTCCTTGAGTGCTTGGGATGCTTGAGTCTGCAGTGGTTCATTGCATCCCAGTGGATGATTTGCAATAAGGGATTCTTGCTCCATTTTCAGTCTTTCTGTGGCCTGAGGACTGGAAATAGTTCCAATCATGGTGGCTGCACACGCTAATGCTACTTCTAGAGCACTCTGGGGATGTCTGCTGGCATTCTCTCCAGAGGAGACACTTGAGGTTTCAAGAGAGACTTCCATCTCGGAACACAAAGAGATGCCTGGCTCAGGGGCAACATTGCTGCCATCTGGACTCTGAACAATGACAATTTTGGGGAGGTCATTCCATGATGGAGAGACCACGGTATCTTTTGTGGAGCAGCCACTGGGGAGCAGAGCACTTCCCACAGGGACACTGGCTGCAGATTCCTGGGGGAGTGTAGGCTGCGACTGAGATAATCGAATAAATGCGTCTTGTAGCACAGATTCTGCTAAATTTGTAGCATACTCGCCAGTTGTGACTTCTCCGTCTTGTATGGGAAGAAGAGAGTTTGTTCCGCCTTCATGGTCTCCTGGGTCTGAGTTGTGGCCGTGCCCCATGACAGTGCCACAGGCACAAGGCCCATCTTGCATAAGTGCCCTGGGGAAACAAGCATTGTCTGGAATATATAGTGCCTGCAGTGTTTCTGCTTGATCTTTGACATTTTCTGGATAATGATAATCTGCGGCTGTCCCCTCATTCCGCACAGCTTCACCTTTCCACTCTGATAGCTTAGCTGATGGATCTAGACTTTGCAAAGTTGTATCTTCTGCTGCTTTTTCCAGAGAGCCTTCTGTTTTAATCAATGTCGTGGGATACTTGCTAATGTATTTGTTTTCCAAAGTATAAAGGGACTTTTCTGTATCGTAATTCCATTCCTCCTGCGTGATTTCCTTTGGCTTTTTACTTTGCATAACATTGGCTGAGACATTTATACTCTCACAACCTAGTGAAGAGAAAATTAAGACCACTATTACTTTTGGAGTAGCAGGTTCTCATGAGTCTAACAACAATTATTTTCTAAAAATGCTTTAAAGCATCAGGCATCGTTTTACTCCCAAAATAGCATTTGAATATTTCTTCAAGAAAAATAAATCTGAAAGGCTTCTGTGCTTCATTATGGAATTCTGCCCAACAAAATGGGTTTCAACTCAGAAAAGAAATAGCATCGTTATAGTGGGAGGAGAAGGCTTTTGGGAGCTGAGAGCTGGCTGCCATTTTTCAGGGGAGAGTAACCCAAAGCCTCCCACTGAGTAAACAGGAAGGAGGGAAGATGTGTACAGCAATCTCAATAGAGGGTCTTGTTACAAAAATTTGCTCTGAAGTTTGTCTAGAACTTGCCCCAGGGACAGTGGCAACATCTGTGGTGTCCCTTCATAAGGCTAAGCGTGGGGAAAGGAGTCCATTGTTCACCGAACTCCATTAATAAGTCAATAGAAAGACTGAGTAAATGAGTGCTAAGCACTTTCCTGGGTTATTTTCTTTTGTCTTCATCTTAGTAATAGTATAATACAGTCATATGTCACATGATGACATTTCAGCCAGTGTCAGACCACATATATAGCGGTGGTCCCATAAGATTATAATGGAGATAAAAATTTCTTTTATAATCAGTGACATTGTAGCCATTGTAGTGTCCTGCACAACTCTTACTACTTATATTGAAAAAAAGTTTGCTGTAAAATAGTACGCTGTGTTTGTTACACCAGCAACATCCTCATACACATGAGTACATCTTGTGTTTACCGAGTCTCTTGATTGCACTATTTGCTCTTGCTCTTGACTGAGTCTCACGTTGTTTTTGTATAACAAAATGCTGTACAGTCTTCCAGCCTAGGAGCAATAGGCTATACCATGCAGCCTTGGTGTGCAGTCGGCTGTCACATCTAAGTTTGTGTAAGTGAACTACGATATGTGCACAACAATGAACTTGCCAAACAATGCATTTCCCAGACACGTGACATTATCATATCAGTTTTAAATATAACAATACTATATTCCCAAATTATAGATAAGGGCTCAGAAAAACTAGGTAACTGGCCCCAGGTTTCACAGAGGATGTGTGTTAAGATTCAGGCCAGTCCAACTTGCTTCAACAAACCAGTGCCTTTGATGGAAATCTTAAGGAAATTAACTTTCCTCCCAGTGATAGTCTCCGTATCTTGGCAGACAGGAGGATTTCCCTTCTTTAAAAAAAAAATAAATTTATGGAGGTGACATTGGCTAATAGGGTCATATAGGTTTCAATTGTATATTATTAGGACATATGATCTGTATATTGCATTGTGAGCCCACAACCCAAACTCAGATCACCTTCTGTCACCACATATTTGTCCCCCTTTACCCTCTACCACTCCCCCACCCCCTTTCCTCTGGTAACCCCCATGCTGTTGTCTGTCTGTGTCTCACCCAGACAAATAGTTTTTGATAAAAGAGCCCAAAACACACAATAGGGATATAAAAGGATTTCCCTTTAAAGCACACACATTTCCTTCAGCAGCCCTAAGGCGTCTTTAGAGAGAATGGAGCCATCTAACCCCTAAATCTAAGTGCATCAGTCAGCATCTTCCCCAGTGACTTCTTACCCTCCTTCCTTCCTAAACTGAGTCAGTGAAGATTGTGATGTGTCAGCCAAACCGACATGGCCTGAAACTTTTCTAAAATTGCATGCAGACATTTTTATGGGGTAACTAATTTCAGAATGCACACTTGTTTTATTGGAGAGTTCTCACCGTTCCTATATTCTTCCGCCTCGCTCTCGTCCTCCAAGTGTTCAGAGGCTGTAAGGAAATCTTCCTCAATGGAAGACAGGGAACAGTTCGTGTCATCCTCCACCTTCAAGATGTTTGTTTCCAGGTGGAGCTGCCGCTCCTGCACCAGTTCCAGGCCAATCAAAAATTTGTTGATTTCAAAGATGATGCAATTGGTACTGTTCGGTCTGTTCCCTCTTGCACACTGGACCAAGCAGATATCTGGCAGCCAAGGACACTAAATGTGGAGAGGAAAAAAGTCATTTTATTAAGAGAGAAAGTAGAAAACCATTGGCTCTGACCTTTATTCTTCCACCAATCTCTCCTGTTAGGAATGGGGACCGTTAAAATATCAATATTTGGAAGATCTTCTGAGCTCATATTGATGAAGTGCTTGAAAAAAATTTAAATGATGTTTGGGAACACAGGGTGCCTAAGAGGAAATTTGACTTAGGGGAAAATAGACCAGTTGTATCACATAATTTTTTTTTCTTCTGTCAAAACAAATATTGCCCTGGGCAAAGTAAAAAGGGTAAGAAATACTTTATTCAAAGCTATTAAAATAGGGGACAGAGGCCAGAACTGAGCTGGACCACAACTCCACTGAAACAGAAGGCAGTCGGGTTTTGAAGAGCTGGTGTAGGAGAGCTGCAGTCCATCTGTGCTCAATAAATGGCTTTACTAAAAAAAAAGTAAACTTTTTTTTTGTATCTTCATGATAGGAGGCACTTTTACAAATTGGAGCAAATCTCCCAAAGTCCTAAATTATTTTGTAGGTACCACCAACCATGTTTTTATAGATCAGCAATGTTGAGGCAGCACAGCGATGGTGAATCTCATCTTAGCCAACTATTACCAATCATGGCTTGTTTACAGATACCCTCAGCTTGGCTGCCTTGTCCACTGGGAGTTGCTTATCTGCTAATCAAAAAGTGAGGCTGGAGACATTGGTGGAGGCCACTTGAGCTAGGTTAAATGGGGACGTTTGAATCAGTCCCAAGGGCGTGTAGCTAACGCTCCCGTAGACCCTATGAGGAAGGCAGCAAACCCGCTGCTCAGCCCCTTTGATCCAGGAAATTACGGTGCCAAGGACAAATTTTGGTGGTCAGCTTACAATTTTTAGTAGCCCACCTAACAAGTTACCTCACTTCTTTTATCTTCATTTTCTCTTCTATAATATCAAGATAAAAGAAAAGACCTTTCTGCATTTCCAGGGACTAGTCATAGTGATTTAATGAAATAATATGGAAGCACCTTGGGAAGTACAAAGGACTATTTAAATGTTAGTCTTTTATTTAAAAAAAAAATCAAAGGAATATTAAGTAGAAAAAAATGTTTTGTTTTGTTTTTTCAAATAAGGGACAAGGGTGGAGTGCTAAGAACACCATGAGGAACCATCCATTTACGAACTGTCTGCACTCCTTTGGGCAATGTTATTGCAAAGATAACGTGGGCAGTGACCCTTTTGCTCCCTAAATTTTGTTGCCTATGAGCCGCTCTCTTTTTGGCCAGTCATGTCTTTGTCTTTTTACCTCAGCAAACAACTCTATTTTTTTTAAATAATGCTACATTATTTTGCAATTAAATTATACAATTGGAGAAATGAAAGAAAATATTCATAACATTTTTCATTTAGTTTCATGTGGATTCATTTAATATTTATTATGCACCTACTAAGTGCTAAGCACTTAAATTATCTTGTAGGTGTTCAGATGCAGTGGTAAGTAAGTTGGACATCTTGTTCACATGGAACTACTTCCCCAACAGTCTGGTATTCTCTTGAATCTTATTTCTTGTGGAAATTATTACATCTATACAAACATGTACACAGCTGTCCATGCATATGTATCTCAGAAGACTAATGAATACAAACCAGTGTGCACCCAATGGGGAGAGGGCACAATAGTTAGCTTTTCTTCCTCAAACTGTCCTCAGTAGAGTCTTAGGGAAATTCTCTAAAAAAATTTTAAAAATGATCATTACAACTGCTAACAGTCAAGTAAAATACTAAGTGGAACATACAAGTAAAATCAGTTAATTTCCTACAGAAAAACATTTTTCCGAGATACTTATTATACACCATAAGTCTACTCCTGTGGCTATTCTTTCTGTGAGGTGAAGACATAATTCTATGAAGCATGCCTGAGTTTGAGGAGGTCCAGGTGCAACCCACCATCCTTTCCAAACCTCACATGTCTTTGGTGGCTGCTGGATCTCTCTTGGCTGGACCAGAAGGCCATGGGAGAATTGGAAAGGCTATGGGAATTGGGGTCCAACACATCTGCCTGCAGGGCTGGCTCTGGCACCTGACATGTGTGTGGCATTGAAAGGACCCGTTAGCCTTTCTGGGGATGAGGTGACACACAGGAAGTGATGGGGACCCTTGGGAAAAAAGATGTCTGAAGTGTTTCTGTTGTAGCTAACTGCTATTTTGACAGCTTTTAGAAAAAGTGTGCAGAATTTTAAATATGCTTTTGATGGATGATGTTCAGTGAGTTCTGGGCTATTTTACTCTTCTTTTCCCTAGTGCACATTGGTGCTGCTTTTGTGACCAAACATCATTCAACTTTCTTTTGGTTTTCAAACCCTGTGGGTTGTCATTTTCCGGCATAGTCATAGTCCAAACAATTCACATTCACATGAAGTTAATTTACCTCCAAGTCCAGAGGTGATCATGGGACCCAAGCCTGGCCAATTTGATATGGCATTCCTCAGGTCACAGTGATTGGTTCAGAAATAGACACATGACACATGAGAGCCAATAGGACATAATGAGACTTTTGCTGGGAGCCACCTGGAAAAAACATTCACTTTTTCTTGCTCAACTTGAACCCAAAAGAATATTGCCTTCTAGTGGGAAGAACTTGCCCAATAATGAGATAAAGAGAGAGAAAGCAAGAGAGACCACGAGAGAAAATCCATGTCTGATGACATTGTTCAAGTCCCTGTATTTAATCTACTTACTGCTTTCTTCAGTTACATGGTAAAATGCATTCTCTTTCTGCGTAAGTCAATTTTCTCTCATGCTTAATTAGAAATTTTAACTAATAGGCCTGGTCCAGAAATACTCTTAAAACTCAAGTTTGTAAGTTACTTTTGGTCATCATGATTTTGTCTAATATAAAGAGAGAATATTTAGAGTCATTCCTGTGTTCTCCTTTCAGATGATTAATTTTCTTATTAAGGAAATATATTATTAGATTGACCTTGAGGAATTTTTTTCTAGTCTTGATTGACAAATTGAAATGGGCTATTTGTACATGTTTACAAAGCATCAGGAGTAGAGCAAGAAATAGTGGCTAGGCCTCTGAATTTTTAAATATTTTGAAAGACTGAAAAATAAAGTATTTAAAAATTTTCAGCAAAACTAAAATCCAAGGAAAAACAATTTAAAGGAAAACAAATACTCATTATCTTAACCTGTAGCTATCACTGCCCACATATCTTATTTGAGAAAACTAATGATTTTTTATACAGTGTGCCTTTAGAAATCTTTTATATTTTTTCTGTAAATTGATTAAAGTTAAATTTTTCATTTTTGTTCAAATAAAGAGTATAAAATGATTTATCTAATAACAATGGATATCAATGTGTTGAATGAGAATAATAGCATTTAATTCCTACTTTATCTTTAGTAACATTCTTTTCTTCTGGGAATTTCATTCCTTGGGACCAGGAAACTCCCTTTGCAACCTGGGATTGCGATCTTTAATGTATTATTTGGCTGTTTGGTGCATCCTAGGAAATAAGTAACATCCAGAAAGAAGAAACTGTGGCATTGAGGGACCACATAATATGAATTAGAATTTTGGTATTGTTCTTAAAACAGAAGATAATTCTGTTTTTTATTGCTCAGTAGATAGTAGAAAACCAAGCTTACCAATGAATACCTAGTGTGTCTACTCTGGTTTAAGTGCCACTTAACACCATGAACTTGAGAAAATAATAAAGATCAGGAGTTGATGTAAAAGAAGGTCTGTTGAGCTCTAAGTGGCATATTTGGGAGAAATGCAAATGAACTATTCAAAGACTTTTTATTTTTAGGCTAGAAGAGTTCATGTAAGGTATCTACTTGGGGTTCATATTGATATTTGCCAGGAGCCAACCATAGATAACTTATCACTAGTGAATAAAAGTGAAAAAACATCTTGTAAAGAGCTTATACATCTTACCTGTGATACTTTAAAATCTGCCTGGAGATTTCCAGATGTTAACCCACTGAGGAGAACAATTTCATTTTCTTTTGGTTTTTGGACATTCATGGAGCTGATAAGTTTTGGGAGATCTGGTGAAACGTTGACCAATTTCTGTAGAACAAAATATTAATTAGTTTAGATCATTTCTTTTCACTTTCAAAACACTACTCCAAAACTATTTGGGCAAAAATAATATACTTATATAACTATTCATACTACAGATTACTTAATCTACTAAAATTATTACTTAAAGAGATTATGAGAAACTGAAGCATAAAGGTTTAGATTAGAATATAAAAGTCTTTAAACACAAAGGTTAAAAAAACTTTAGTACTACAGTTCCAAAAGAGAGCATTTAATGATTACTGTCACGCCAAGGTATACTTAGTAGTTTAGACATTTTTTTTTTGTCTTAAGTTCTGGAGTAAGAGACTTGTCGACTAATAATCATCTATTCTAATAAAGTCAATAATAATGCTAGTAATAAAATAATTACTAGTATTGATCTTACTCTATGTACTAGGCACTAAGCTAAAGTCTATACATACATGTACATTATACAATTTACCATATTTAATCCCCACAACATCTTTATATCAATTAGGTACTATTATTACATTTTTTTATACTTAAGTAATATGAGGCCCAGAGAAGAAGATTTGTATTTCACATAATTGTATGTAGTTAAGTCAGGACCAAAGTGCCTTCTTTTAGTCTCAAATCACTCATAAATCCCCAAACACAGTTCTTAAGATGCCAACTTGCTCTGACATCTCTCTTGGATGAACTCTGCACCATAATTCCATCAAATAAAATCATACGTACAACTTAGTTTGAAAATCCTTCCAGTACTACACAGATAAGTGGTACTCGGAACTTGGTGGAAAGCTTCTGATGAAGCATTTTCAAGGAAGGCGTTACAAGAGTAACTGAATAATTGCAGGTCTACTGTTCTGTGATAATCAAGCTGCAGGTGGTGTGCTCTTATACAATAGAAGCATTATACCAGAGAGTGAGATCAAGCCATCATCAGCTTTGGGCATAAAATGGCAATCGTATCACACCAATTATTCTTCCTATTGTGTCCACAGGCTCTAGTTCAAAGGACCAGGTGAGCCTTCAAGTTCCTGTATGTTATCAAGGATTTACTTTCAGACCCTCACAACCTTGGGTGATCTCATACTATTCACCTGCTGCAGAGAGCAAAACATTTGAGTGCCAGATAAGTGTGAGGCTGCGGAAGCAAGGTTAGCGGTAAAACATTTGATGATGAAAAAGCAGCAGGAAGCAGCAACCCTGAGAGCCAGAGGAAAGAGCTGGCTGGTATCCAGCAAGTTTTGGAAAAACCTTAGAAAAGTTATCTCAGACAGAGTGCTTGAGGGTGGAGAAGGGGAGAGCAGAAAAAGCCACTTTAAGGGAATGGTGGGCTGGACAAGAGGCCTGCTCAGAGAGTAGCCCTGTCTCATGGGGAAGCAAATTTCATAAATACAAGGTGGGCAAACTACATGGGAAGGTATAGGAAAAAGGTCAGGAAAATGGGCTGTGATAAAAATGCCCAATGAATTAACCCCCTACAAAATGAGCATCATTTAGTGATGAAGTAATGTTGGTTCTCTGGTCAATGCCACCTGCCCGTGTAATGACCTCTTAGAGAGCCCAAGTTCCCAGCATTACCTGGTGCAGGTGCTCCGTGCTACCCTCATCCTTGTTCACATCCAGGTTCACAAAGCAGACCTAGGAGAAAGGGCAAAGAGAGGCAGTTAAGTGAAAAACTTTGCAGGCAGTTCTTTCTGAAGAAAGCAGGAATCAGTTGGGGACAAATGATTTGAGAGTCCTAAACATTTAGAAAGGTTGGTTGAACATAGCCATTTTCCCTGTGGGCTTCTGTGCAGACCTCTATATCCTAGTCATAATCCCCACTGATCTCACCAGGTGCCCTCTTCCTTTCACGGCCCAGGAAACAGAGCTTCTTTTTGTATTAGAGTCAATGTAACTGCAAACTCTGCAGGTTTATGAAGGGTTATGGAATCACATGAAATGGTACAAAGACTTGTAATCCTCTGAATTTCTGTTCATAATTGCAATGAACATGTCTCCCCACTTCCCTTTCCTCTTCTCGTTTCCTGCTCTCTCTCCCTTCACACTTTTAATACAGTGTGTACCTAGTGGATTTCTCTTTGTTCCATGGTTTTAAGTTAATTTTGATTTATTTAATATTGCTGCATAATTTGTCTCTTTTTAGCCATATTAAATAAATGCCTGAATATAGTAGAGCATAAAAACAATAGGTACAATATTAAATAGTAATTTAGAACAATATCTTAAATCTCAAACATATCACACAGATATAAATCTACTACAGATAGAGATGGGGAGAAGAAAACTTAAAGAAAAGTTTCAAAAAGGTGAGATGCACTCTTGAGAGTTGTAGATCGTGGTGGGTAGGGACCAGAAGGGTCTCCCTGGGAGATCAGGTAGCATGAGTGATACTTGGAGATAGTGAGTTCCACACACTGCAGAGGATCATGGAGGAAGACACTTAATGGGACACACACAGGCCTGCAGAAAGGGAAATGTTAGTAACAAGGTCCTGGAAGGTTTGCATTAAATGTGATCATGGAAATGAGGCTCTATAATATTTTGCTAAAAATCATCCAGAGTCATTCATTCTTAGCAAATGGGTTTGGCCATGTAAAACTGACAATATTAATTATGTGGCTATTTAATCAGACATTTGGATTGTAGATGCTTGCAGGCATATGGGGCTCTCTGATTTCAGTAGTTGTTCACGGTCATGGGTTCCCAGAGTCTATATCTTTTCCTTTTGAGGTTAAAAAACATAATTGAGCCCTGGCTGGCATAGCTCAGTGGATTGAATGCGGCCTGTGAACCAAAGCATCGCAGATTCGATTCCCAGTCAGGGCACATGCCTGGGTTGCAGGCCACGGCCCCCAGCAACCACACATTGATGTTTCTCTCTCTCTCTCCCCCCCTCCCCCTTCTCTCTCTGAAAATAAATCTTTAAAAAAAAAAAGACTGGATGAGACAAACGTTCAAGTAGTAGGTCTGCTATTGTAAGGAGTCAAGTAAACATGTCACAGTAAACATTGTTTTCCTTTCAGATAGCTCTTTAGGGGAGAAAAAAACTTACTTTAGCTTATTCTGCCATTATGTTTAAAATTTGACATAAAATGTTCCTCTGTGGTTACAGTACATGTTCACCTACCCTTCTCTCCAGTTAGGTTGTTCAAATAAAATTAGTTTGCTTTTATAAAAAAAACAAAACAAAACATAATTGAAAGATTTGGGGAAAGTCCTTTAAAACTAAAATAGTCATACATTGCTGAAATGTAAAGGCCATTATTATTTTACTCTCCCCAATAATAGGAGATTTTCTCAAGTTTCCTAGGCTTACAATAACTTTACAGCATCTCCCCAGGGTAGTCTTTGCTGGTTGAGAATAACTGGATAGCTATTTAGGGAAGGAAGAGCATGGAATGTTACCTACATTCTCATTCAGAGGTCCTCTTCCTTTGGGTTATTAAGATGGGTAAATAGGGAGGGAGTGGGCAGGAGTTATTTTGTCAAGAGTACAAGTGGAAGCACAATAATAGGGGTACTTGGAAGGGGTTCATGATCTAGAGCAGTTTCAAGATTATTATATAATAGCAGTAACTTTGCCTTCGGAAAATGGTTCAATATCTATTAGTCCTCCAAGACTTTTAACAATATGCAGCTGGGATGGCAGTATAGGAGAATTAACTGGATTAATATTAATCCACTTATTGGTACTGTTTAAAGTAGTAAGGTTGATGGGCAGTTACAAAATAGTTATGGAGATGTAAAGTGCTGCATAGGGAACATAGTTAATAATATTGCAATAACTATGTGTGGGGCTAGGTGGGTAATAAAATTACTTGGGGTATAAATTTGTAAATTATACAGATGTCTGTGCTGTACACTTGGAACTAATATAATATTAAGCGTCAATTGTAATTGAAAAAGGGAAAAATAGTACATAGATTGGCTTTTTGTCCCATGAATAAGGGATTGCTAGAAAATAGAAAGAGGCAAAAAGTTGAGACCCATCATTGGTAATAAATACACACAAAAGCTTTTAATGTTTTTCTTGGAACAGAATCTCCCTCCCGTTCACATAAAGAACATTTTGTGTTGTGTCTGCACACGGCCTTGTTTCAACCATCTGCAGACACACTCCGCCAGAAGCAGATGGAAACATCTTCACTGAGAGAACACAAACCCCTCTTTCCTGCCCCCTAACAGAGCTAATTTTGTGGTTGCCCATACCTTCTACATGCAAATGCCTTTCTTCTGTCATTACAGTTTCGAAATGAAATGTTGTAGGAATAAGCATCTTACACTGGGAAAACGATGCCAGTTTGTGATTTTGAATTTTACATAATCTAAGTCTTCAAAGTTATTTATACATAATTAAAAGCTTACTATCCATAGTTAATATGTTGTCTTCTCTGCTTCATATTATGGATTATTTACTCAAACAATATCAGTTATTTATTTTACTTCTACATGTCTTTCATAAGTAGAAAACTATATAACCATGCTTAAAATTTCATAATAAAATTTTATTAGATAGTGATATTATATGTATTGGTTAAAGGCTTCTATGAGAAAGAGGATAACATTAAAATCTAAGAAAATAGGAAAGAATAGTTTTAAGTAGATTGAAATTCATAGCAACTTTTATGAGTTCACTGTATTTAATAAATAGCTTGATTTCAATACAAATTAAGTCAGACAAAAACAATAATTATGTTAAATAAAAATCTCAGGTTTGACTTTTTTCATTGAAACCACAGGAAAAGAAGTGATGATTATTGTCAGGGTCAAACCATATTGCATGTGGACAGTTTTATTTTTTCATGTATTCACTTGAGTCAACATTTTGGACTCTTCAGATAGCCAAATGCAATCTTGGAGAAATGCCATTGCATTGTGCTTCTACCAAAGGCAAATTATTGTGCAAGAAGTGATATGACAGTGGGCATCTTAGCCCAGAATGTGGGACTTTTGACTTCCTCTCCTGGGTATTTTTTCATGTCTCCCAAAGTTAGCTGAAACCTATTAAGAAAAGCATTCTTATGGAGATTCTGCTTGTAAAAGTTAACAAAAAGCATGATGTCAAATTGCCTTTAGAATCTAGGCATTCAAATGTTTACTATGACCAAGAGCATCCTCATGATTTATCTTGAAGAAACCCAGTTCCTTCTTTCTGCAGCTTCTAACAATGCAACCATCTGGCCATGGGGTGATGATAGGGTGTCTTATTCAATGGTATTAAAATGCTGATCTACACATCCTCTAAAGACAAAATTGTCTCCTTTCTTCTCCCAACCAAAAGACTTCTGCGAGATTCAGGACCCAGGACCAAAATTATCTCTTAAAGAATGTGACATTTTTCTCTGATTAGTACTTTAGGGGGATGACAACTAAAATGGCAATTTATACATCAATGTTGTTATGCCATGGTGCTGTCAGACATTCTGGAACACACTGATACTGCATTTGTATCCAATTATTCTTGCTTTGAAATGATTGTGGTAATCACACAAAGCAAATATAAAAAGCTGTAGAAACTCATGTCTGTAGTTTGGGTAGCACAATTATTTTGGAGCAGAGGAAAAGCAATTTAAACACAAAATTACTAGGAATAAATGATAGTCTAATTATAAAATGTAAATAATTAATCTAAATAGACATCTAATGAGCATTCTCATATTTCGACAACCAGTATTGGAGATAACTCCAATCTTGACTTCTCCAGGATGCTTCAGGTATACCTGGGCAAACACTTTATGCCTATTTCATAGTTAAGCAATGCTGCAATCCCATTAGTATAGGTTAATTGTGTGAAAAACAAAAACAATAGCAACTACTAAATAGACACCCTGGGTGACGCTACACAGGGAAGTAAAGTGATTACTTAGAGAATTTTGTTCTCACATGAATGTGCTAGTATAACAGTGGGGGCCTGAAACAGTGAGGAATTATATCGCATGTCATCATTCTTGTCACATTGCTTCTGTAAATCCTGACTCTGACTAATACGTAGCTTGCAGAACAATGCCATGTTTGCATAAGAATCCTAGGAACTAACTTCAAAATGTAAAGACTCCCACCTTTAGGTGTGCCAGCTCTCAGAGATTTGCTGACCTCCAAACATACAACTAGGATGACGTGAGACCAAGATGGTGCAAACCAGGATGGTGCACATGAGACCATCGCTCGATGAAGCCATTAGCTCCAAGGCAAGCAATAGAATTACTGTTCCTATAGCTTGGTTTCCTGAGTCTCTTAGAGACTCATGAAATTAAAATGTTCTAACAGACTGACAAGTGCTTAGAAGTAAGTTGTTTTTCAGATAAATGACCATTACACCTCCATACTTCAGCTCTGATTGTGGAATCAAGTGTTTAAAACAGGTGACTCAACTCTGCAAACACTTGGTATTCCCTAACCACTCCAACAGACAACGGTAGCAAGAGGGCAGTGAGCTCGGGTTTTTTTTTTGTTTTGTTTTGCTTTGAGCTTCATACTTTGATGTTTCTGACTTTCATCATTAAGGCATCCATTAATCTGGCCTCATCACTTACAGAACAAATTAAAAAAAATATCACTGTAGTTTCTTGGTTGAGACTTAAAATTCCAGCTTTCAGTAGAAGGATACTGTGAATTGCCTATTTGTAGCTTTTGGAAAGCCTCAGAAAGACAACCTTTTCTGAGCAAAGATGGACAGCACTGTCTGCGAAGGGCCAACGTGGGCCAGGAAGTGTATTCCTCTGTAATGTTCAAACCTCATCATCATACCTTGTTTGTTGCAAGCTAACATTTTTCCACTCAGAAGGAAAGCAGAAGAAAGCATAAACAATATTCTCGAGCTTCAAATAGCTCTTGTCAAATAAATTTGAATTTCACTAGGAGTAAATGAACAAGAAAACAAGAAATAACTTTCTGAAATGTAAGTTCAAATATATGTAGAAAAATATGTTTTTAGTCTTTTTGTTGTAGTATAGAATCATAGAATTTTAGAGTAGAAAGTATACTTAAAAATTATCTGATTCAATTCTCTCATCTGTAAGGAATTGGAAACCTAGATAAGCAAATGATACCAAATTCCCTAGTTAATTCATTTATTCATTCATTTGTTCATTCATTTGTTCATTCATTCACTCATTCATTCAGCTACTCTTTCCATTTATTCATTTAAAGAATATTTACAGGCCAGCTCTTTTGTGCCTTGAGCTAAGGTACTAACTTACAACAGTAAATCAGAGTTAGACGTAACAATTAGCATATTAAGTCTTATCACCCTGCATTTTTCTGTTCTAGGTGGGGTGAAAAGTTAAGGTATAAAATATGATTTGACGAGATTGTGGAATAAAGGGAAGGCTAGAAGAAGATTTAAGATAAAGGAAATGTAAGCACATTTGTTTCTTAGAGTGACGGAGTCAAAGGTGGGGAGGAGATGGAGAAGGTGAGAGGGAGGTTATAAATAGCAGTATGACCATGAAATGTCAGATTACTAAAGATGCCCTATATCAGCTCCTGGGGGTATTTTCCCATGGGGTGGTTCATTTGTATGGCATTGATTCCACCTGGAGAGGAAGCTCTAAGGAACAAAGCAGAGAGTGGAGGAGAATTCAAGAACATACTATTCCTTCTGATGGCAACTTGGAGGTTCTGCTGCCTCACTTGCTTTTGCTGAGTGTAGGGTGGGTTTACAGTGGTGACAGTGGAGTCTCAAGTGAGAGTTCAGTTCAGAGACTGAGAGGAGCTGAGACACCTTTCCTGCCCAAGCGCTGTGCACATGCTGATGACAGTTGATGGCATTGGGGCTCCCAGTGGTGGGAGCTGGTCTGCCATTTGAAGTCTATTGCTCTCTAGAAACCTGTGCTTCATGGCAAACCTCTGCCTCCTGCAAATGCCAACAATAGCATTTAAGGGCTTAAGCACAATTCTTTAGAGATCTCAGGATTCCAAATTGCTACTGCAGTTCCTTAGAGCACATTGCTGCCAGCGTCTTCAATAGCCCAGAGACCTGAGGTGTGAGAAACAGACAGTACAAATTTGATGAGAGAGTTCTGACACTGCGTACACAATGGGTTTTTACTCATTGCACACCTGATCTCTCCACTCAGTCTTGAAGAACAGAATGAAGGTTGAAAAAGGGAGTGCATTGATTTCTTCTCATCTTTCAGACTTCCTCTTAAGTGCTCCCTCCTTGAAGGAATTTCTCCCTACCACCCTGCTGCCGTATCTTAGAGCACTATGCATTTACCCTTCACCGCAGTTATCACGGCCTGCCTAAACTTTGTTTAATTATTTGCTGTCTTTTTTCCAAATGAGAAGGTAGACTCATGAAGAGTAGGGCTGCTGTCTCTCAGGGCTCACCCAGTATCTACCAGAGAGCACAGGCCAGCAAGTGTTCCCTAAGTATCTGCTAAATAAGTGAAGAATGACCAGGTCACAGGGGAAGATGGAGGTCTTGAATTGTCCATATTAAATGTCCCATTTTGGCCCGAGCCTGTGTTATTTCAGACCGTCACTTTCAGCTCAATTTGATCAGGAGCTCTGTTATAATAAATTTTTGCATGATCTGGCAGGACCAGCTTTCCCTAAACATTGTGCTAGCAATTCCCATTCTTTCTTACTTGAGAGTGTCTTAAAATGTGCCTTTTTCACTTTGAATATGAACAAGAAGGTAAAGGAAGTAGGCAAAAAATAAAATCTCTGCTCTTCAGGAAGTATTTACATTAGAGCATGAGCCAGAGGAAATCATATTTCCCCAAGAAGAAAGGCTTCCTGGGGAAGTGAACTTTGAATCAAGACCTGAAAGGTTTAGAGGTGATGTGGGGGGATGGGTAGAGGCAGAGTTGGAAGGCAGGAAGGTAGGGGAGGGTTCCAGGTAGGGATCTGGTAACATGTCCAAGGTTTTATAACAAGAGGGAGGATAGCACAGTTAAGAAATTAAAAAAAAAAAGAGTTGTTGGCATGTAGGGAGTTAGCAGAGGGATGGTGGATGTGAGGCCAGAGGGATGGGGTTTCACAGTATGCTGGACTTTGGAAGGAATTTTAAAGAATCCTGAATACAATGGAAAACCAGTGAAGAGAAAGAGAAAGACCCCCAGATGAGGTTGACATAATCATATGTTTTAGTGTGGACAGCTATCACAAAAACCATAAGCTGGGTGGCTTATGAACAACAGAAATTTATTTTTCAGTTCTGGAGGATGAAAGTCCAAGATCAGGGAGCCAGGATTCTGGTAAGAACCCTCCTCCAGGTTGCAGATGGCAGACTGTTCCTTGTGTTCTCACATGGTGGAGAGCAGAGCAGAAGCAGCAAGTTTTGCCTTGACTCTTGCAAGGGCATTAATCCCATCCATGAGGGCTTTATTCTAAAGATTTCATCTAGCTCTGATTACCTTTACATATCATCACACTGGCTACTCACCCCACTTTTCACCAATACGCAGTTGTGAAATTGATTTTTGGTAATGTCATAGCTGAAGGGTTTTCATCTTATCGTATTCCAAGAAGAGAGTGGGTTTTTTGCTCCTGATGTTCATGCATGAAATGCCTGCAATACTGAATCTAGCCATGTGTGAACTATGCAGCAATGAAATGAACCATTCTCATCTAAGCTTTCTCTGTCCCTTTATAATAAAGAAAATGAGTCTTCAGGGAAAGGTTAATTAGATACCTACAGAGCTTCAACAATTTGGTATTTATACACAAATTCATTAGAAAGAGTTATAAGGCAATTTACAAGTGCTCAGTTGAGACCTTCAGAACTAAGACAGTACCAGACACTTTTCATAATGTGTTCTCTGGGCCAGATATTTGGCCCCATAACATTGCTAGTTATAAGATTCTATCATGATCTCCAAAATACACGTGAGGAACCTGAGGCACAGAAAGATTAAGTGACTTGTGCAGTCACAGAGCTGCTGAGTGGTGGTCAGATTCATTCCCAGGCAGTCTGTCCTAGAGGTCTGTGCGAGGTTATGCTGTGCTGTCTCTTTAGCACAGTATTTACTACACGCTATGTTATACCTTATATAATACGCCATGTTATGTATAACATAACAACCTATATTATAAATGTCATATTTAATGCTATGCTGTTTTTCCCTTTAAAATCTGAGACAACTGTAATAGAATAAACAATAAAACATAACCTCCAAAAAAACATTTCCACCAAGAATTAAAACCCCCAAAACTTTCCAGTGAGCATGATTTTCCCTATCAAAAAAACTTCTATAAGCTGTTTGTAGATTTTCACAAGCCTGGCTACAAGTTGTATATAATAAAATTCTTAGCTAATGACAAGAGCAACCCAAAACCTACATTACTTTTAACAAAAGTTGTTCATCTACTTTTTTCTTCCAAGAATATTTTCACACTGTTAAAAGGATTTTAGTTGTTATATAGATTAAATATTTCAAGAAGAATTCCTATCATTTTAATTATAAAGGAATGTGAAAATATAATGCTATGCTGTTTTTAAGAATAGTGGATTGGTTAGATTCTCAGAGGTTTTACTTTGATTAAGAATTAGATACATTTTCAGCATTTCATTCTAGTAGTTAATGAAAAAAAAATTTTTAAGCCATGGATTAGTGATAAGAATGTGACATTTACTTCTAGGACTAATATATTTGCAGTGAAATCCATAATGTTTCTTTGAGGATTCTTTCCAAAAAGAATTTAATGTTGGGCTCTATTGGTGGTTTGGACAAAGCCATAAAGAGACAGAATAAGAGCCAAGGTGGATGGCAGAGCTTGGGAGGTGTTCCCCAGGAAGAAGGAGAGAGGTGGGGTTGACCTGAGGAGGTAGCAATGTTCTCAGGAAGGGCTCTGAATTTGACTGGTGACTGTGGAAGGACCATGGGAGGATGGGGCATCATTACCAAGAGCAGCTCAGGAGAGGGGCGCCCGGTGGCCTTGTCTCCAAGAGCAGAGCACAGGCTGAAGCTGGTGCCCAGAAACTACACTGGACCTGGGACCAGCCAGTGAAAACCTTCACTGTACCATCAAATTCTCCATTTTGACATGTGTACTTCAAATACTACATATGTGGATATTTTTTCCTTAGTGTTAAACTTTCTGCATAGAACATAATGATAGCGGATATCAATAGCAAGCATGATGGACCCTACTGTTTCTAAGGTATGTGCAGATATGGATAGCATGATCAGGAATAAGAACTTAACTCAATTAGCTTTACTATTTTATTATTATTATTATTATTATTATTATTATTATTGTTGTTATTATAAATACTATTATTACTACTTGGGCTCTCAATTTTACCTATGGCCTAGTAAATAAGAATGAGTAATATGTGATTCAAAGAAGGATCTTTGTTTGGCAACACCTGTACTAATTGGACTAAATATCCAGCAAACGAATTTTGTTGAAAAATAGCATTAGCTGTGGCCACTAAAAAAAAAAAAAAAAAAAAGGAAAGAAAAAAGAGAAATAAAATATTTTTCCTTGAAAAATTAATGGGCCCTATAGAGGCTCAATCTACACTCCAGCCTAATTAACCTGGATATGATGGATATCATCAGAGTTTGCAAACTGGCACTTTCAGTCCAAAATTAGCTGATACTCGGCTTGAAAATAGGTTTAGTGTAGAATAGGATGTGTTTTTAGTGAAATCAAAATAGCATTAATCAATCCAATGATTTTCTATGAAAAAACCTAGATTTCTGGGCTCTTTTTTTTACAAAGGAAAAACCCTGGGACAATAAGATAGCATTTCTATGTGGTAGTAATCCCTCAGACCCTGTTAAGTGTGGCTGTGTGAGCTCCATTGTTCCCCAATGAGTCCATCAGTTCCTGTTGTATCCTGGGCACTGAGGTCTGCTGGCAAATGTCCTTTGTCATTGTTGACTGGATGGCATTTTTTTAATAGTAGAGAACTTTGTCTCTGTACTGAAGTCTGTATAGAAATGGAAAAATAAAAATGCCAAGGCTGAGTTTTGAGAAAAATGGAAGAGAGCCCATTTCTTTGTGAAAGTGTGTACTGGATCTACACATTTATCAGACAGACAATGTTTGTGTTCCAAAGAAACAGAACTTCTGAAGGTCAAGTTGGAGGCATAGATAAATATGCCTCACCTCCATGCACAATTATAGCAAAAAGCACAGCTACACTAGAAAACAAATATCACCTAGAATTGTCAGAAAATCACTGTGTGGGAGTCTGACAACCAAAGATTTAAAGTAGTCATATTTATCCAGATGGATAGGAGGGACAGAGATGTGGAGTGATACAGAGAGGCATAGAGACCAGAATAGGTAGTCCCTATCTATGTGTGGTAGATAAAAAATGGGAGGAATACTTCAGGAGTGAGGGATCCCAGCCCCAGTCCAGACCACCTGACCCAAAGTCCCTGTGCCAGAAGGATAAGTCCCCATAACTTCTGGCTGTAAAAACTAGTGCAGGGGTGGGGGGAGGTGACAGAAGAAACTGTGTCCTCTTATAGGACCTGCAATGGACTTAGGACTCACACAGATCTACCTCCTCTGGGATTCAGCACCAGGGAACAAGCTTTAAGGGCACCAGTGGCATATGGAGAGAAAGTGAAGTGTGAGTGGGGAGACAGCTTACCTCTGGGCAAAACTCAAGAGACCAGGCAGTGGCATTGTTCCCTCTGCAAGCCCTCCCCCACACAGAGCAATGGAGCAGTGACATGGGTTGCCTCACCCAGGTGATTACCTAAGACTCCACCCCATACAACTTAACAGGTGTGCTAAGACTGGGAGTCAAAACCACTCTACCAGACACAAACACAGGAAGGTTGTCAAAATGAGGAGACAAAGAAATATGGTGCAAATGAAAAAACAGAACAGAACTCCAGAAAATGAACTAAATGAAATGGAGATAAGCAACCTATAAGATTCAAAGTTCAAAACACTGGTTATAAGGGTGCTCCATTAACTCACTAGATACTTTAACAACATAAAAAAGACCCAGATAGAAATGAAGATTGCATTAAATGAAATAAAGAAAAATCTACAGAGACCCAACAGTGAAGAGGATAAACCTGAGAATCGAATCAATGATTTGGAACACAAAGAAGGAAAAAACATTCAAACAGAATAGCAGGAAGAAAAAATAGGTAGGAAACTCTGGGACAACTTCAAGTCTACCAATATTTGCATCATAGGGGTGCCAGAAGAAGAGGATGAGCAAGAAGTTGGAAACTTATTTGAAAAAATTATGAAAGATCACTTCCATAATTTTGTGAAGGAATTAAACATACAAGTCCAGGAAGCACAGAAAGTCCCCCAAAAGATGGACCCAAACAGGACCACGCCAAGACACATCATAATTAAAATACCAAAGGTTAAAAATAAAGAGAGAATCTTAAAAGTAGCAAGAGAAAAACAGAGTTACCTACAAAGGAGTTCCCATAAGACTGTCAGCTGATTTCTCAAAACAAACTTTGCAGGCTAGAAGGGGATTGGCAAGAAGTATTCAAAGTGATGAAAATCAAGGACCTGCCACCGAGATTACTCTATCCAGAAAAGCTATCATTTAGATGGAAGGGCAGGTAAAGTGCTTTCAAACAAGGTGAAACTAAAGGGGTTCATTATCACCAAGCTATTATTATATGAAATGCTAAAGGGAATTATATAAGAAAAAGAAGCTCAAAATGATGAATATTAAAATGGCAATAAATTCATGGCTGGAACTGGGGAGCATTGTGCTAAGTGAAATAAGACAGGCAGTGAAAGACAAATACCATATGATCTCACCTGTAAGTGAAATATAATCTAGTGACAAATCTAGAAACAAATAAGCAAGCAAAATACAACCAGAAGCATTGAAATAAAGAACAAACTGACAGTAACCAGAGAGGAGGGGGAAGAAGAATAATAGGGGATAATATAGTGGAAGGGCTATCAAGGAACATGTATAAAGAACATATGGATAAAGCCAAAGGGGGTAGTTTCGAGGGTGGGAGGCAGAGATGGGTGGGGTGGGGGAGTGTTTTGGGGTGAAAATGGAGACAACTGTACTTGAACAACAATTAAAAAAATCAAAAAAATAAAATAAAAAGATTTAACAAGAGTTTAAAAAATTAAGTTCAGCAGAAAAATATACAAAATGGCAATAAATTCACAACTACCAATGGTTGAATCCAAATAACAAACTAAGCAAACAAGCAGAACAGAAACAGAAACATAGAGATGGAGATCATTTGGAGGTTTATCAGTAGGGAGGGCAAGGGAGAAAATGGGGAAAAGTTGCAGGGATTAAGAAGCACAAATTGGTAGGGCCAAAATAGATGGGGGGATGTTAAAAACAGTACAGGTAAAGGACTAGCCAAAGAACTTACATGTATGACTCATGAACATGAACTAGGGCAGATTACTAGAGGGAATAGGGGTACTGGCTGGAGTGGGGCAAAAGGGAAAAAAATGGGACAACTGTAATAATATAATCAATAAAATATATTAAAATAGGAAAACAAAAAATCCCCAAATTATTAAATAATAATATGACACAATCCATCATTAAAAAAATTATAGAGGATTAAAGGAAAGAGGCATGTTGAAACAATTGGTGATCTATTAAAAAAAGCATTTGTTTTGGATGTAAAATAACTGATGATTCTGTGGAATTAGTTATGCATTAGGGAGAATAACTTGTCTGGGCAATTGCTCTTTCCAGATGGCAGACTGATTAAATAAAGTCTGAGGGAAGCAGAAATCATGTGTCCTAAACAGAAACAAGCTTTTGCAAACAAAATTCTAGCTGGAAAAAAATGTTGCTTGGCATTTCACTATCTAATTTACATAAACAATTATTTGTGGCATCTGCCAAAAGCACAGATTGATCTCTATCTGATTACCTACCCACCCACCTACCTACCCACCCACCTACCTACCAACCATCTATCTGTCTACGTGGTACCATCAGCCAGGTGTATTTGCTCTTTAGTGTTGACTACAATTTTGACATGACCCCAGATTTTTGGATGTAGTGCTCCTGATGGCATAAAATCAGGTAATGACACAGCTTGTCTACTGAGAGAAGTTAAATATCTTGTTGCAGACTGGTTAAAATTAGCAGGAGGAGGTGTTGCTGCTGTGGTTGGTGTTAAAGTAAGACGCATGAAACTAACATGCACAGTGGCGACATTTTTCAATGATGTAGAATTTGAGTTTATGCGATACCTTACAATCTTGTTTTTGTTTGTTTTGTTTCAAAAATTAAAACTAAACACTGTTATGAACCTAGTAATGAGCTCCGTGAACTCAGTACGCTTCTGTTACCTGGAGTCAAGGGGAGAAGGCTGAATGAACTGGGTGTGAAATTAGACAATTTTGGTAGCTTTGGTACAATGAGGTGCTGGAGAGAGTTTGAACTGTTGGGACACATTGTGATTGCAGGAAAGATTTGGCCACTTTGGTTGCCAATACAACTCATCTAGCCACTGAATAGTGATCAGGATGCATGATTTTATTGGTCCAGTCATCCCAAAATGATTTACTTGGAGATGTCATTTGGGAAGGAACAACCTGGTGCAAGTTTGTAGGCTAAATGCTCTTTCCCAGATAAAAGTAAGCCCAAATCCCACGTCTTCTGAAGACTGATATTTAAAAAAACTCACTTGGGGTGCGTGAATAGGGAGGATGGGGCAGAGGGGTTATGCCATTTTTGGTCAAAAACTGCTGAACACTCAACATAATATGAATAGGTGCACTTGTAAATCACCCATCATGAAATGGGCCAACACATTGAGTGTTCAAAAAATAATTCACTGAAGCTAAACGCAGCCTTTCACAACAATACCAGCTGGTACACTGATACAGATGGGTTCCTAGAACACTCACCCAGTGGGGAAAGCTTGTAGTACAAGGGGCCCACCCTCCAGAAGATTATTCTGTTTTTTTCTTTTGCGGAGTCCCTCCCTATACATGGAAAAATAAAACTTGCCATCGACATCTTGTGTAGAAGAAAAGCTTTCAGATCAAACTCTAATAACTTAAATATAACATTTTAATAATGGAATTTTAAAATAATGGGATGTTTCTATTTTTAATGTATATGGTTTACAAATTTACTTTAAATTTTTTTTTCAGTCTCAGTCATGTTTGCAGTATGTTAAATATTTTCATCTTCATTCAATAAAAGTGAACGGTTGCTGGTTATATGATTCTATTCCCTGCCTCCTCCCTGTGCGCACTTGATTTTGTATTTCCTGATGCAGATGTTAATTAAAGAATGAGATCAGGAAGGGTAAGAGTACAGAGAAGAAGAAGGCACGAGAAACCAATGCAGAACTCTCTAAAATACTGACATAGGGTCAGAGTCAGAGAACCGAAAACACATGAGTAGCCAGAGAAAGAGCCAGGAAACTAGAAAAGTGTGATGCTGAAGAACCTGAGGGAAGGCACCGTTGGAAGACAAAACCTACCCAAGAAGAGCCCGAGCATCCTTGTATGTTCTTGCTGGGTATGCCAAAATCGCAAGGTCCTGGCTGCTCTTGACCGTGACCATTTCTTAGCCTTTGGTTTGCAGAACACAGCCTTCAAGGATGAAGTAACATCTCCCCTCTCTGCTGACTACGAGTGGGCTCACTTATAGCTCTCTATAAAAGCAGTGAATTCTCCAAGCTCAGCATTCCTTGGCTGTGATGCAAGCTCACCGTGCGCATGGCACTCCTGACAACCACCTGTGTCACCCTTGTGGTTCCTGGGAGGCAAGAAAGACTAACGCAATCACACTGCCTCTCTGGCTATTGTTCTGCTGAGAGTAAGAAAATTCTTTTTCTCTGACACAGCAGTCTCGTGTCTTTCCCCAGCATTCATAAATCAGAGACAGGCTCACTTATTAGCTTGAAAGTAGGATAATATCCCAGCTGTCTCACAGTCCTTGACAGACACTCAAGGAAGGATTACAACACTGACAAGAAGTTAACAAAGGTAAGGATTGAGAAGATTCCATTGCTCCTTGTTAAACTTGGCAAGAACAGTTTCCATGGAGTGCTGAGGGCTGAAGAGACAAGTCTAAACTATTTCAAAAACTTTGGCTATACATGGACGTGCAAAGGGTAATCGGTAAAGAAGAAATGAGCTCCAAGGATAATTCTGTCTCTGGCAGTGATTTTTTCAGTTATTTCATTGTTTGACCCTGTAAGCTTTTGTTTGCAATTCCTGAGGCAGTTGCTTAAGTCAGTGCAGTGTGCTCTGTAGAACTCCAGGGGGCGCCAGCCCCTGGGCTTTAGGTTAGAGTATAACTGACAGTAGAACTTCAATGCACCTTCAGAAGGTGAGAGCAAAACCAAATCTGTAGTGGTACCAGAAAGAAAGAAAGGTGTGCTTAACTTTTTCTAATAATTAGATAATTGAATCAAAGACAGAGAACCTCCAAATGTTTTTTTTCGTCTGTCTCATATCTTCTGTTGTATTTTGTCCCCAAACAATTACCCAATGAACTGTGGCTTATTCCACCGTTGAAATATGTCTGTGTTCAGAAACTTCAAAGACCTGTGGTCCCAGCACCCGCATCTGACCTCATCATCAGTCACGGGTCACATCCCGCCAGCACCTTCCATTCTTGTCTTTCTCCTGGCGTCTCACCTTGACACAAAGTAACTCATTCTCTATAAAATGGTAATTTGGGCCTTTGGGGAGTTCATCCTCTTTTTAAAAGGTATCCAATTACCCTCTGTCCCCTTTCAAGCCACCCGTGAAGCTGTTTGAATCTGCAAGTGCAAAGTTCCCCTCCACCTTCCAGAAAGAACCCAGAGCAGCTGGTGCTGCCTTGAAGCCCCATCATAGGTGGGTGGGAGAGCTGGAGCCTAGGGCTATCAGGAGCGCAGGTCCCCAGGTTGCATGTCACCCAGGCAGTGACCAATGGCACTCCTGTCAGTGTCCGTGTGCCGTGTGCAAGGGGACCCTTCCTCAGCTAGTAGAACTATCTGAACCAGGAGCTCCACAGGAGCATCTATTCTCCATAATAAATTCACAAAGTGACCAGAGCAGATGCTCTCTTAAAATTCACGCACTGGAAATGTGTTTTTGGTGCACTGTCCTATCTATGGAGCTTCCCTTTGTTTCTTTATCCATCTGTCCTGCTTCATGATGTTTATTCTTTATTGCAAAATATACTCAGGGATGTCTCTTCACCTCACGTGAAAATTCAGCTCCACAGATGTGACTTCAAATGCCCAAACCACAAAATATTTGTTGAAAGACTCAACCGCCTTGGCTTTTTTTTTGTTGGGCAATGACATTGGGGCAAGCTATTTATTCTGCTTCTCTCTTTCAGCAAACACATCAAAAGAACTGAGAGATGGTGGGGGCATTTCGGTTTCATTCTGCACACTACTGAGGCTCAATGGCTGGAATCCCACGGGCTCATGGATATCTGCAGGAAATGTTGATGGGTGCTCCCAATCACAGTAAAAATGGATCTATTCTTAAAGTGGCTCAATGAGACAAAATGGATAAAAGCTCAATACCAAGCCGATACAGCTTACAAGGCATAAAATTATATATAAAGTGTAACACAGGGAGTTAGAAACCTGAGAAAGTAGGTACTACATTTCATATGCTCCATTAAAAATCATCTTTGTTTAGTGTCTGGGAGGCCCTCCTGGGGGCTGAGTCAGCCAGACATCAGATGGCCATCTGTCAGCCAAGCAGACAGATGGACAGATACTCAGAGAGAGACACTGCCACTCAGTCTACCTCAGAGGAAGGGCCTCTGGTTCAGAGCTGTTGAGTGAATTTGATTCTGAATGGGACCACAGACCTTCAAATGAGCATTTATTCTTTCCTCTGTTTATATACTAGGGAGCAGGTAATAATTTCATTTGAAAAAGGATTTTTGCAGTTAAAATATCAGACTTTTATGCAGGTCACACTCAGAGGCTGGGCGTGAATTATTTACCAATGCACATGCTCAGTCACTGAAATGTCAGCACAAGTTATTAAACATACAAGGGGATGAAAATCTGCATTTCCCTTTGGGACAAAACAAACTTTAAAAGTATTACTGAAAGCAGGTTAGAGTAGGTTGGCATTAATATTTTGAGCCCCTTAAAATTTTTTGTTCAGATATTCTTTAGTTATCTTCAGAAGATCTTTGTTGTCATTTACAGTTTCAAACATGTTCTCTCACTTCTGGCATTTTAGATTTTACTCCTTTGGATTTTAATATTATTGTGAGTTTCATTTTTGATGAAAATCAATCACCAGAGAACTGTGAGTAGTTGATTTCTGACGTTAACATCATGAAACTCTGTCAGAGAGGCATTTGGGTCTTTCATGTAAATATTAAACCTGGTTGATGATGATGTATATTTGCCTTTGGTTGTGTTTCTGCACCTGCTGAGAATTCTCTCCCTTATCTTCTTTGTCCAGTTACTGCTTTGCTATTTTTCATGCTGGAACTTAAATGAAAATCCTATCTTCTCAAGAATCTACTTTGGGTGTTTAGCGCTTCCCATCTCCTCCTGTTACTGTAGCTGTTCCCTCCCCTATGGTCCCACCTCCCTTTCCTGGGATCTTTGGTGATAACAGGTCACTCTGAAATGGAGTTGAGAGAGTGTGAATCTTCCCCCAGCTCTGTGAAGCACCCTGTGGACACGACTTATCTGGCATTTTAAAATTTATTTTTTAAAAATGTTCTAATTTATTTTTTACAAATAATGTGGTCATTAAAGTAAGTGAAACAAGAAATAATAAAAGATATGTAAAGGCAAAATGAATAAACTCTCTCCCCTATCCAATACCCACCCAAGTGCAATAATAAATTTTAACAGTGTAATGTATACACTTCCATATCTTTCTCTAAGTAAATGTATATCTGTAAGTCTATAGATTTGGATCTTCATGTCTTGATCACCTATACCTGTCATCTATCAATATGTATATGTATGAACAGAAAAATACGAGGACTTTGTGTGACGGTAACAGCACAATAGTACGCGTACTACAACACGCTTTTCTACACTGACGTCTACAAGGTCTGGCAGAAGTGAGGCCTGCTTGAGTGTGGTTGGTAGGGTAACAATATTGGTGTAATAATCTACAGTTTTAATTTGAACATCTCACCTAAAATGTCATATGTTGTGCTGGCATGTGATGTTGTTATGTTATAGAATTACATGCTTATGATTTTGTAATAAAAAGGGGGTGTTATTTGTGCTGAACCCTGCATATATCTTACTAAATATATTTTTCCTAATTTTACATATACACACTATAGTTTTCAATAAATGGGATCATCATACGGTTTGATTTTCTTAAAAGTAAAAATATTCTCTAATGTGGGTTAGTTGATATAACCCCAGATACATTATCTGTGCTCTATATTAATGCCCCTGAGACAGTTAATGCTGAATTATTTGAAGTCTTTCATATGTACCACCCTGATAAAATATGACTTTGTCTTTATTTTAAGCCTGCCTGTGTTCTTTTCCTACTTCTTTCCTTTCTTCTCTCTTTTTCTTCCTTCTTCTCCTCCCTTTCTCCTTCCCCTCTTCACTCTCAACACACACTCCTGACAATCGAGTTTCTGTTCAGCACAGAATAACAAATGTTATAAAAGAAAAATGAGGTCATTCTATTCCAAAGTCAAGAAAAAGCTGGCTTGAAGAGGGCAGAGAATAGGTCTGTCTCAGTCACCGTTGTAGTACAATGACTATTAAGGTAAAAAAAAAAACATAATTACGGAAGTAATTTCAAATGACAGAATATTGTCACAAAATCATATCTCAATGATGAAAAGATTTTTAATATACCTACATTTTTTCTTTTGTGCCACAAATGTAATGGAATTTTGGCACATGGTCTTTTGGTTTATGCACATTTCTTTTTTTCAAAATATTCATAATTTGGGGCTCAGGTGTGTATGTCCATGCCCAAGTCAATGTACTTCCTGAAATCGGAGGCCGGGGAAACAGGGGAATGTATCCTCTAATCACACCCTCTTTGAATTACCCAGGACTTGCTTTTCTTTTCTAAAGAACTGACAAGTTTTTTATTCTCTTTTTGAATTGCAAACCACACATCAAATACTTCTCAGCCACCACGACCATGGCTTTTGTAATTCCTGGTAGGTTGTGATTAACAAGCTACAGAAAATTGGATGGGAAATTAGGGTTTACAGATCTAAAAATGCTGTTACTAATTACAGCTTTGAGAAAAAACAAAAGCTAGATTTATGCAGGAAGCAATATTATTGTAAAAGATGCCAGATCTTTAGAAAAAAAAAAGAAAAGGCAATATATCTGTCTAATTCTCAGATGTAAGTCAGGGGAAATTGCTACGAAACATGCAATTTCTTAGAACATTTGGAGTTGTTGCATTAGAAGAAGCTAAGCAGTAGGTCAGGAAACGGCCGAAAGAAGAATAAGAGAGTTTGTGGGAAATTGTTGTGGGAAGGGAATTTGGATAAAAATTTCAAAATATAACATGACTTTACATAATGGGAAGCAGAGATTAAAGTCTTGATGGTGGAGCGTAAAGTCCTTCAAACACTTGATGCAAAAATGATCTGAGAGATTCCTCAGGTAGAACACAGGTAGTCTTGTTTTTATCCATACCAAACCAATAATGCAGAGAAGTAGTATTTATCTCAAAGTGTTAGCTACTTGCTCTAAAACGGAACCTGGCACACATTTTCTGCAAAAGGCCACACAGTAAATATTTTAGGTGTGTAGGCCATCAAGTCTTTGCTGCATTCTCTCAACTCTTGGTGGTGGTGGGAAGCAGCCATAGACAATCCATGCATAAATGGGCATGGCTGTGTCTCAAAAAGACTTTATTTTAAAAAGCAGGTAGTGAGCCAGATTTGGCCCAAGGACCATATTTTGGCAACTGCTGCTTTAGAAAACCAAGGGTATGAAATCCTAAGACTTTAAAGGATCTGAAATCCTAAGACTTTACTTTCTTAATCTTTTCATTGGCGAGTGACAATGGCCATGGAGAGGCTGCTTGGCAAACGCAATTGAAAGACCTGGTTTCAGGCACCAACTCCATCACTTCATGATCCTGGACAAGCCTAAAGCTTTTCAACAACCATGCAAGTGTCTTCACTTATGATACTTATTTTGCTTGCTTATAGGGTTTCTGTAAAACCTCAGTGAAATAATATTATTAGTGGAAACAGTTTATAAATTAAAACAGTGTAAAGCTCTCATTACGAACAGGTAATAAGTGAGCTGAACAAATATCAGAGAGGCATCTAACATGGCAGCAGTAAAATCTATGGAAGCACAAAACAATCACTTTTGTAATCAAGGAGTCCTTCTCTGTGTAAAAAGGAGCAGGCAAACCTTTCAGCCGCCATGAAGTCAGAGGTCTGCCAAGGGCTACAAACAATCTGGAGACAGAGCAGAAAGGCCTGGGAGGCTGGACTGTTGGTGAAGCTGCCTGGATCTTATTCCTGGCTCCACCATTTACTGGCTGTGTGACTTAGGTGTACCATCCAAGTCAGTCTCATCTGGAGGAAATACTACTCCCAACTGTGTCTAGAGCTGTTGTCTAAACTAATGAACTCACTTAACGTTCTCAGCAGAGATTCCTAGCAGGCCAGAAGTATTCCATAAATATTTGTTCATTTCACTGAATATTTCGCAAAGGCATACAATTTTGGAATGGAAGAGCCTGCAGAGGCCTTTGACCTGACGTGTGAATCTGCCAGGCCAACGGTGGTTCTGTGCTTACCCCACCACTGTTTGAGCCCTGCTTTTGATTAAAAAGATCATTACTTTGCACAGAACTCTGTATAGGTAATGAATTCATTATTTCCATCACTAATACAGAAAAGGTATTTCTTCATAGAAAAATATCAAGCTGTATTTGGGCTGTATTGTTTCCTTTCATTCCTCCTACACAGTTCTAAGCCCAAGTAAAGCAATGGACAGTGTCTTGTCATCTTTATAAATGGCGCCCACTGGGTGCAGCTTCTATAATGCAACATCGGCTAAGAAACTTCATCTCGCCTGCCTCTCGAAGGATTGACTGACAAACCCATGCCCACTTCATCTTGCGAGGACAGCATGTTTATTAATCATTTCCTAGTATTGATAATTCATACACAATTTAAAATATTCTAAAGGGACAATATTAATAACAGAGTAGGCCTGCAAATGTGAAATAAACAAATGGCTGCAGAACTGATTTCAAGAGAGCTGAACACCTACGAGGATTTTTCTTGTGATTGTCAACACATGAAGAAAACGTAGGTCTATTCACCTCACATTCTCATACATTCATACATGAATAGGGTTTATCACACATCAATCAAGTTCTTTCGGGTTTTGTTTTCGAACAAATGATGTGATGAAAATTTCCAAGTACCACAGGAATCCATTATTCCTGTAACATCTAAATGTCTTGTGGAGATTGGCTGTAGACAACCTCTACGGTGCTCACCGCCATGGAAAGTGCTTTCACTCACTAACAACCGAAGTGCACCTTTCCTAAGCACATTAATTCTCCTCTCACTTTCTAGGCACATGAACAGGCTGGAGTCCAATTTTTTTTTTTTTTTTTTGCTTTTATTCTTTGAAAGAATTTCTCCTGATAACTTCTCCACCTCCATGAAGAGTGAAAAAGGATTATGACAAACAGAGGGAAAGGGGCATCTCTGCAGACAAAATTACTGAAGGAAGAAAACCAGTCAATAAAATTGAGTTGTCATAAGAATAGCTTGAAGTTTGTGGCATTGATTGATGAATTGCCTTTGCAGTTATTAAGGTAAACCAAAAATGCACCCCTAGTTCTTTTACTTTTTAGGTAATTTGGACAGAATGTGTTTTCACAGACCAAACATCAGTCTGCTGAGTTAACAGAACACCATCTTGAATGTCAGTATAAAAATATAATAAAGGCAGGGAAATTATGCTGCTCTCACTAATTAGGCAAAAATATCACTTTCTTTCAATACTGCACTGTCAAGAAGAATATGTAAACATCTGAAAAGAGTCTTGAAGTTGAGAGGAAGTTTTGAGGTCATGAAGACCAAGTCACTTGGGAATATGTCATGATAAATGATGACCCTTAATTTTAATATCTGTCATTTTAGCCTGTACCTTCCTTGTTTTACTTATTATTGCTACTAGACAAAAATTATAGTCACCCAAGAATTTTCTTTGGTGTGGATTAATCCATGAATTTATAGTTGAAAATACATGAAAAGTAGAGCAGTTTCAAGGATACATGACTAAAACTCTCTTGTAGGTTGATAACACAATTATGTGGGAATCCATGAGTGACATAAATAGACTGCTGGGTCTGCTATGCAATCAGTGCCACAGAGAATGACTCAGTCTTAGCTATTTCTCACTTACAATCCTTTCTCAGACCTCCTTTAATGTCTAAGTAGCTTCCAGTTAACAACTGTATTGTAATTCAATTTTCTTAATCAGAGGAAATGTTTTACAAATACATTATTTTGTGGGATTATTTTCAAGTTATATTCCCTAAAATTAAAAAAAAATCAAAGCTGTTTAACACGTTTTTCGTGGCTTCTCTGAATATTGAGTGACACCTATTAAATGATTTAGAATGGAATTAACAAGGCACCTTCTGAAGCTGGGCTCTGTGCTTTACAAAGAACTCAATGGTTTTTCCCAAGGAAAATATCAACTCTCTCCACAAACAGTCGCGTGTCAGCTTTATACAAAAATAAGATGCTCTTCCTCAGGATCATTTGATTCTTCCACTTTCATGACAGACTGTCATTGCGACCCTCTGCAAGGCTGAATACTAAAAGATATTAAGCTGCCTTTAATGGAAGACATAAACCCACAGACTCTTGTTACAAACCTAGCCTGGGTCACAAAGTCAAGTGCCTCCAAGAGTCAAGGAGGTCACAGAGTGAAATGGACTAAAAATAAGAAAATGTAGGGAGTTCCAGACTGGAGAGAGGGTGAGGAGCTCTGTGGACCCACTCTCTAGGGAAACAGGCAATGCTGGCAGAAACCAGGAATGCAGATATTTAAATTCTTTACAAATTACCCTAAAACATACAGAATATGAAGAAACACTTTTCAAGAAAATCTACTGTAGCTCAACAGACAGTCTGTGGCATTTAAACCACATCTCACTTCCTAGTTTCCCCTGACTCCCCTTCCCCCAGTTCAACTTGAGATAAACTCCATCGGGATACCTCTTCCCTCAGCTCCCAAGTGAGGGTTGCTCTGTCTTACTGAGAGTCAGAGACAGCCAGCATTTCTCATCCTCTCCAACTCCCAATTCAAGAGGCTGATTTCCTGGAGAGGGAAGCTAGGAAATGTGGGGCTTCTTTTCTCCTCTACTCAGATGCCACCCCAGATGTGGCAGGCTGAGAATCTGCGGGCCATGAACACTCGTTCCAGCTTGCTTACGGAGCAGATGTTCCACACTGGGAGGGGCAGCCAAGAAAACCAGAGGCTGCTTCCTTCCTCAGTGCGTAGGGCTGAGAGGACTTGCCCAGGAGGAGAGGCACCCTGTAAGAAAAAAGGGCTCTGAAGCTCTTCCCCAAAGACTGTGATTCTTTGACACAGAGTCTGGGAAGCTCAACTCTAAGGGCACTCTCAGAAACAATGGCTCCTCTTAAGAGCAATAAACTAAAACACAGACCAGCTAATGTACTAGAGAGAGCAGGAAGATGTAGCTAAGAAGAACCCTCAATGGATCAGAGCAAAATTCAAAACGGGTCTCAAAACCTTTGCCTGCCTAAATGTGCTTGGAGCAGACTGCTGAGCAATCTGTAGTCCAGAACTTTGTTAGAAGCAATAGAACAATCAACTGGTGACGAGTGGAGTCAAATGGGCGGGGTATAACACTAAATGAAGCAGGCAGCTTAAAAGAAAGATCAGGGAATGACATGAAGAGGGTCTTGCTAGGTGACTGTCTTCATAGGTGACTGTGCACAGGCCCAAGGCTGTACACCTCTGAGGAGTGACAAGAAAGGCTTCACCTTGTGAGGGAAAGATGGACTTTACAAGCTAGCCAACCCTGGCCGGTATGCTTTAGTTGGTTGGAGCTTTATCCTATACACCAAAAATTTGGGTGTTTGATTCCCAGTCAGGGTATGTGCCTAGATTGTGGGTTTGATCCCCATTCAGGGTGCATATGGGAGGCAACCAATTGATGTTTCCCTCTCACATGGATGTTTCTCTCTTTCTCTCTGTCTCTAAAATCAATACACAGATTAAAAAAAGCAAGCTAGCCAAATTTTAAAAAAATGTTAAAAAATCAAACAACAAAATAAACCTAGGAGAAGGGGGTGGGGGAATCAGTTTCCAGAGTTACTATATTATCTAAAATGTCTAATTTTCTGAACTCCTAAGATGTAGAGAATATTTCTTAACACCCCTCTGAGATTTCTGAAGAGTAGTCTGTATAATGTAAGACCCACTGAATGCCAGCTGGATGAGTAAGTATAGAAACTGCCACTTGAGATGACCAAGGGCTGTGTTTGCCTTGACGGGACAAGCATGTCAGATCTTAATAACATTTGTACCTATTGATGATATGACTAGGTATTTGTGAAATATAACCTGACAGTAGTTTAAATACAAACATGTGACCACCTTAAAATTACTCAAAACAACCAAAAAACCTAAGTATATTGGAACTTTTCAATAATACTAATTTTAGGGTCTTCCACTAAGACCCTACAATTTGTATTTGTATGGAAATACAAATCTTTTGTACTGCAAATAAAGATAACCCTACACTGTAGACATTATATCTTGTATTGTATGTAAGTAAAATTTTTATATTGGGGAGAAAGTCTGCTAGGATGTAGAAAAAGTGCTAGTTCTCATTGCATTAAAGCTGATGAATTTGGGCCTTAGACCTGGCCTTGCTTCTAACGTATTCTGTATCCTGGCGCAATCCTTCCCTTCATTGCTATTTTATTTTCTCACCTGAAAAGTAGTCGGATGGGCATCATATCATCTCAGGTTCATTTTAGTTCTTGGCCTCTGCAGTTTCAGGAATGGAAGGTTAGTCACTTAGTTTGGCAAAAAAGAGAACCCTAGTGCATTCTTCTGGTTTGGTGTATGGCATAAATACAATCACTGAGTGATACTGTATTTTGGTGTTGCCAGTAGGTTCTGGCAAGTAATTATTGTGAGGGTGTTTTCTATGTCAATATGTACCAATGTCAAAGTGTTTCTTCATTGCCTTGTCATTTAGCAAAAAGCATTTAAAACCCAAAGTTACAATAGTGAATCAGTCCCTTTGAAATTTATATTTAGTTGAATTAAAACGAGAGCCATGGTCTTGATTTAGATGCTAAACTGACTCAGCAGCCCCTGGAGAATATGTGATGCTGAGGGTGGAGGTGGGGGAACTGGAAATGTACTTATTTATGCCAGTGGAACCTTAAAATAAATCTAGGAATTTGGCGGTACAAAGGGCTTTAGGAGGAAAAGATACCAGTGGCCTTTCAAGATTGCTAGGTTCTTCTTTGTCTTTTTTTCCCCCTGTGGTTGCTTCGGTTTGTGTGTATTCAATATTTAGAAGAAATCTGTGGGGCTAAAGCAATAAAATAGCAACAGAGAACTGAAAAGGCCTGGCCAGACTGAAAAATCAAAACAACTTCTACTAACCAATTAGAGATGAAGAGTGAGAGAGAGAGAGAGAAAAATGAGGGTGATTCTAAGGATGATAGCCGGCGAAATGGGTGTAGGTTACAAAACCATCCATATAATCGAAACCTTGAGGAGCAGGAATACTTTGGGGCATATACCTGCAAGTAATGTTATGTTGCAACAAGTTATGTTGAATTGGGGTTGTTTTTGAAATGCTCAGGTGGGTGTCTCTAACAGGGATGTAGAAATAAGTCTACAGTCCAGGGACAGTGGTCCCTGGTTGATAGATGGGGCTGAAGCTCTGTGGTATATCTGAATGGCCCAGTGACAGAAAGGGCAAGCCTTTTTCACAGACCTTCAGGAGACACCACATTTACGTGCCAGGTAGAAGAGCGGCACTAGGACAAAGAAGTCATGATTCCAGAAGCAGGATGGTCATTAAAAGAGAGAATAACTTTTTTGAGGCCATGGAGAAAACAGCTAGTTTTCAGAAGCTGGGTGAGGGTGTGAGTTCAGTTCATTCTGTTAAAAACTAAGCAATAGGAGCAGTGAAAGCATGTCACTGGATTTGGTGACACCGAGAGCAATTTCTGCAGAATGGTGAGATAGCCAGGTGCTGGCCAGAGTGCAGAGCCGGTCTACTTTTTGGTCAAGAGAAGAAGGCCCGTGCGGTGAGTGGTTTCTCAAGGAGGTGGAGTCGGGGAGGTGTTTCTTCTCTGTTTTGTTATTTGTTTTCTAAAGAGCAGTTGGAGAAACATACACATTTATAAGGATGGAGGAGACGTATATATAAATATATAAGAATGCAGTGGGGAACAGTACTTTTACTAAGAACAATGGCCACTTGATCTCTTTTAAGTTACAGCAGTTTTGAAGGAATACAATATTGAAGTCATTGACAAACTAGCTGCCAGTGCCAAATAAGGGAAAGAATACAGGAAATTACAGTAAGTTTTCTGGGAATTAATCTGAAAAACTTACCTGAATTGCCCTGAATAAGTAATACTTAAAAGTTCAGATGACTGTTTTGTATGAACGTAAGTGGACTGGAAGCATTTGTAAGACTTTTGAGGCAGCAGGTTGGTTCCAGGGTAGCCAAGAGTAAGGGAGCAGCATGGACCAAGAATGTAAATGTTTGAAGAATGGCAAGTATTCTAATGCACCTGGGGGATGGACAGTAAGGGGAGGGAGGGCTGATCTGGAGGCAAATTTGGGCAAGGCAGTGATGGAAGGTCTTGAATTGTATACTCAGCTACAAATACACCTATTGGGTTAATTTTTATCTTTTGGACCATACTTTATTTTTTGCCTTCATGAAGCAAATATATATATATATATATACACACATACATATCTCAAATACATATTATAAAATATATATTAGGTATTTTAGGCATATGCGTATACACACACACATATGAATGAAGGGAATAAATCAGTGTAATTCACGTCCACTGTCCCTTATTTTCCGAATTGGGTAAGACTTTGTTTTCCGAATCATCCTGAAAGGAAGGACACGGAGGGTGGCACCGTCTGTCTGTGGAGAGTGGTGAGCATGTGGACTCGCTAATTCATGCAGTGAGAAAGGGAGCTCTGGTGCTGTGCTGGGTCCTAGACTTCCAGAATTTTTGAGCTGGAAAGCACTCGAGCGATTGTCATAACTTCAAGTACAAATAGAAGCTGGACAACAATAAGAATGAGGCTGCGGGGGGGGCACAAGCTGAAATGACAGAGGTCAGACACTGATCCCACCAGCTGGTTCCACCCCCATAGGTGTGCTCTGTTTGGCTTACACAATGCTGAAAGGACATTTGATTACTGGCCAGCATTTAGAAATCAGACTGCATGTAGAAAATTAGACTTCTGACTTCTTTTGAAAAATTAGAAGATCTTCAACCCAGGGTGCATGTTCCCATTTAAAATTGAAGTGTGTTGACATGCCTGCTCCTTCTAGATTGTGGAGAAAGTGTGGAAGGAAATACCGTGTGTACAAAGAATAGATCCATTAGGCAGTGGGAATAGGGTGTTTTTCTTTCTTATTGCTTTTAAAGTATCTGTTATGAAATTACATTATATTTGATAGAAGAAAGAAAATAAGGTATAAATGTACGTAATATATCTTAACCTAGAAATTGGCTGGCCGGGATGTTCTTGACCTACAGGCAGATATCCTGAGCTGGTTGACTGTCCCATGAATCTTTCATTTTCTGCCCTTCCTCCTAGTGCATATGACCTTGGATGAGAGCTGCAGCTGGCCTGGGACCATTTGGGAGAAGTGAAGACTGGGTTTTCATTCTATGTCAATGCAGTGGTGAGATGCAGCTCCAGTGACACATACCAGTAGGAAATATGTCAGTTAAAGTTTGAGAAATGTTAGAGCAGCTGGTGCACCTGAGTATGATTTGCCCGCTACCCCCACTCCTGGCCAGGGAACATTGGCAATGTCTGGAGACATTTTTGTTTTGACAAATGGAGAGTGGACACTGGTGACAGAGGCCAGGGATACTGCTAAATATCCTACAGTGCATGGAACAGCCCTTGCAACAAAGAATCTTACAGCCTAACACAACATAATGCCCAAAGTTGAGAGACCCTGCTTTAGAAGAATTCATCCCTGCCGTCAATTAAACTACATGAGCCACTGCTGTAGTTTTTGGACTATAAGACACACTTTTTTTTCTCCAAATTGGGGAGGAATAATGGTTGTTAATGCTGCTATTGAGTTCTGTTTACATTTACATTGGTGAAATATGATATTATTTATGTTATTAAATATTTTACCACAATTTTTGCTTCAAATTTTTTTTTCCTATTTTCCTCCTCTAAAACCTAGGTGCGTCTTATGGTCTGAAAAATATGGTAGGTTGTCTGCTTAATGATTATATTAAAACAAACCTAAGGCATAACTTAGCAAGAGGCAAACTTTCTGAAACTCTTTTAGCTGTTCAGTAGCTCTTGGCAAGTATGTTGAATGTCTCCAGATACTGCAATGAAATTAATTCCACCATTACAGACTCTATGGACCAGCTGATGTGCTGAGTACTACCTGGAATAGAAGTGAGCGTTGTCTCTGCTCTTAAGAAGAGTGTAACGTCCAAGCATGGAAGGGCAGAAATTCTGCTTTTGGCACTGTCTCATTTCCTAATAAAGCTCTAGGGTGCTCATGTCTCATTGTTTTAAAAGAAAGAAATAATACTATTCACTAAAAAACAGACATTCCATAGTGGTCATCAGCCAGGTCCATTTTAAAATGTCATTTATTTATTTATAACCCTGAGATTCTAAGTTGTAAATAATAATGATGCTATTACTTCTAACTAGTTTTCCTGGGATTTTAGAAGAACTGATTAAGCAAGGCAGGTTAATGCAAACAAATGATTCTACTAAAAAGAAATCAAATTATGTAATCAAAATCCTTAAAGCTTAAAGGTATTTTCATGAGAAACATTCATTTTTGTTGGTTTTTCCTCACAGGCTTTTTACTCAGAGGAAAATTGTAGTAATAGCAGAAAGTGTATGCAATTTGAAACTCAAAGCTATTCTGAGCTATTTTAATAATGTATTCTTCTGTCAAAACAAATTTTAAAACAGTTGAGAAGTAGTATGAATTCCCAGGTTTAAAAGTACACTCAGATCTATTCAGCTGGCTGCATTTTTAGTGGCAAAAATCTCAGGATCCATAAATACTTCATTATGTATTTGAAACTCAGGCTTACATGCTTAAGTGATGATCTCTTACTTTTGGGATGGGGGCCTGGGACACAGAGGTCCTTGATGGACACCTATCAGAACACCCCAGCACTCAGGATCAAATCCCTTCTCTCTTTACAGCTCTCCCTGGTCTGACTGAGCTTCATAGTTGTCCCAAAGACCCTCTAATCCCTTATCCCTCACCCTGATCTTACCAACAACTCCAATTTTTCCATCCAACTACCAACTTGATATTTTACATCATGACCATAAGACATCCAGCCTCATCCCCCTTCTGCACCTCCAACCAGTCCTGCCCTCCCTCTGTCTTCCCCATCACAGTAAATGAAACTGCCACCCACCTAGGAGCTTCCACCAAAATCATAGGTATGTTTCTTGATTCCTCTCTTTCCTTCATCCAATCCATTAATATGTCTTATTTAATATATATTATGTACAGTTTTGTAGCCTATTTTTATAGATAACTGTATTGTGAGATCTTATTTTTATGTGCTTATTTTTTTTTTCAAACCTGCTTGGTAAAGAACGCATAGATCTTCACAATACAGATATCCAACATTTATTTAGCCATTCCTGTACTGTGGGACATGCAAGACCTTCCTAATTTTTGCCATCACATGCATTTACTTTTATTGAGTACTCATTTAGTGCTTACTATGTGCAGGCACTGTTCTCGCACTTCAGAAATGTTAAGGCATTTCATCCTATGGTCCATGAAATAAATACTATTATTAAATCTGTTTTTGCAAATGAGGAACCTGAGGCACAGATCAATGAAATAACTAGCTCAGTATTTCATAGACAGAAAGAGGAGCTGGGTTCAAACCAAGGCCTCTTGACTCCAGAACCCATGTTCTGAATCTGCTCTGTTGCCTGGGGTCTATCACTCAGTACATATTTCCCACTAGTCTGCACGCAATTGCCATTCCCTTGGAATATATTTCCAAAAGTGCATCAACAAGCATGAACACTGAAAATGTTTTACACAGCACCTATTACAGAGTTTTCCTCCAGAGAGACTGCATTAATTTTATAAATTTATACCCCCACTGTCAGCTGTTGAGAGTGTCCTTTTTAAGTCTTTTACTTTTGCAGTTGTATTTATTCTATATTTATTATTTTAGAGAAAGAGGAATAGGGAGAAGTAGATGATAGATAGATAGACAGACAGACAGACTGATTGGGGATGGATCCCGCAACCTTGGTGTATTGGGACGATGCTCTAACCAGCTGAGCTACCGGCCAGGACTGAGAGTGTCCTCTTAACTGGGCTTGCATTGACATTGGGTGTAATGATTTTTAAAAATCTTGAGCAGTTTATTAGGAAAAAATTGTGTAATAGTTATAGTTGATTCTTTTTGATTACCAGAGGTTGATTTTTTAAAATGTGTATATTAACAGTTGAATTTCTTTTTTTATGAATTTCTTACATTTGGCTTTTGCCAATTTTGCTATTAGAATTTTTTCTTATTGAATCATAGCAACTCTTTATATATTGAGAGTAATACCCCAAGGTATTCATGTGGCTTTTCATTTTTTTCTGTTGTTTACTGAAGAGTTAAATTTTTTTAATTGGTTTCTGAAGCTGCATCAAGCTTAAGTGAACATATAAATAATCCCCTATACTTCCCTTTTAATTCTTTTTCATATTCTCAATATTAGAAGTCTCATTTCACCTACCTAATGCTTAGATATGCACTGTAATTCCTTAAACCAGTAAAAAAAAAGTCAATGAGCTTAATTTTTATTATGTAGCATTTTACCTACAACATACAATGTAGAATTTGGACTTAATTTCCAATCCAAATAAAGTTATAAAAACTTTCTCTTTAATAGTTTCAGGATCCCAAATATTGACAAATGTATGGACCAAGTCTATGGCTATACCCAAATTACCACTGTATTATTTGGCCCTCAAATTATTTATCAAAAAGCTTCTTCTCAGTTTTGTTTATTGCTTTTCTTGGTTTTCATGCCTTGCCTATGACCTTCAAGTCACCTGCTTGATCTGGTGAGCAACTCTTTATTTTTTTCCTCCGCCATCCCTCTGTGTCACGCTTCCCAGCACAGTGTTTAATTTATTGGTGTCTAGAAGTTTGGTAAGGTTGAGTGGCACTTTCATTTGACTGCCAGTCAGAGAGTTTCCTCCAGGAATCTTGGATCTCCCAAAGTGCTTCAGGAGCTACCGCCCAGGGCGAGGTGAGGCCACAGTGAGCAGGGTGAGGATATCCTGCTCCAGTGCACTCAGAGCTTCCTTGCGTTACCTGTTTTATCTAAAACTGTGTTGATAAGCAAGCTTCTAAAATATTTCCCTCCTGGATAGATCTAAGGTTGGAGATACTGAATTTCCTAGGAAATATATCAAAATGGAAAAAAATGGAGCTTACCAGAACATCTCTCTTGAAGAGCAAACATAAATAAAGTTGGCAGGAATCACCTACCAGGGATGGAGACTGAGAGCTCCTTCTCACCCCCACCTGCCCAGGACACTATGTGCTCAAGGAACACCTGGTTGGGCATCACTGCTCCCTGAAGAGTGAGTGGGGCCACTAAAATACTGGGCTTTTGTGCCGCTCAGTCTGGCTGACATCTGCCAAGAGTGTCTGAGTTCTTATGTTGAGGCAGGCAGTATTTAGTTTCCCCTTGAAAATTGCTGAATCCATATTAAATGTCTTTGTGCAGTAGGTACCAAATCAGTAGCCTGAAACAAGGGTATCTGCCGCTCTGGGTTCAATCCTGGTTTTAAATATTTACATTCCACGCTGAAGTGTGTAGGGAAGCCTCATGTCGTAATTCACTCTCAAAAGTATTTAAACAATCATAATTGTGTATTTACACACAGGTGCCTATCCACACAAAAACAAAAGGATAAAGTAAATGTAAAAAGGTCAGCACTTGGGGAATCTGAAAATTCTTTGTATTCTTCATGCAATTTTTCTGTAAATCTAAATTTGAAGAATTAAAAAGGTTATTTCCAAACTTGATCTTTGAAGGCAAAAAAAAAATACATTCAAAGTTACTTTGAAAACTTGATAAATATCTGAACTAGATAATATAAAATATTTCTGTGCATTTCTACATGTCTAGAACTGACAAGTATATTTCCCTGATCATATGAGTCTAGATTCTTCCTTAGACCAACTTATCAAGTTGAGTGTTCTTCTCTTTCTTAACTTTTTAAAAAATTTTCAGAATAGGTATGTAGATATTTGGAGAAATAATGTAAAATAAAAAGCAGTCATTGAGATATCATTTTGTCACTGTTACCACTAGGTCACATTTGCACCGAAACCCACTAGACAGCTGTGAAGTAGCTCCTTAGTTTTGTAGCATCGTGTGTGGGATGTGGAAGGCTGCTTGAGGACTTGATTTATTTACTTACAAACATAAGGTCAATGTAACACATTTCAAATATCTTGATTCATCTATCAGAAGGCATGCCAAAGAGTATCATTTATTGTAGGGTGATAATCAAGCGTCTTGAAATGACCAGTCTGACAGAAACTACGGATTAAAATAATGTGAATTGTTGAAGTTGTTTTAATAAAGCATTAAACCAAAACATAGTTCCTGGAAAATCAAAAATCAAATTCTAGTAAATAGCAAAAAGCAATAATGGATTAAGAAGCAACTAAATTCATTTTAATAAAAAAAGAAGTCAAGAGTCCTGGCAAGTCCAATTCCTTCCCCTCATGTTGAGTGATTCTGTCAACTGAATGTCTCAGCTCTTGGGTTTGGAGATGGGCTTCCTAGTCCATGACTCTTCCCCATGTCCCCACCCTTCCTTTTTTAAATAAATAATCAGGTTTTAAAAAAACACCCTGAAGTCTAGCACAGATTTTTTTTCAGAATGGTAAATCAGAAAGAAAAACAAAATTATATAGCTTGACAGGAGAGGGCTATTGAGAAAATTATAAGCACAGTTTTCATATTTGATACCTTTTGAAAAATGTTTAAATGTGACTTTCAGGGGGTTTCTGACTACCTGGCCAGTAGTTCCTGTCAGGCGTGTCTGTCATATTTCTGACTGCTTCAAACTACCCTTCCCTAAGCCTTCTTGTTTTAGCTATGAAATGAATGCAGTTCACTATCGAAATAATGACTCAAACTCATTGTTGGAAGCTTGGGAACAAACAGCAATATTGACCCTTCCCACACCACCCTGAAGGTTTTCCAAGCCTGAGATTTTTCTTCACTAAAATTTTTAAGTGGACACCTTGAATTCAGAAAACTAGGTACACTGAGGTAGCTCAAAGACACAGCAAATTTATAAACTGTACTTGTAGTTCAATAGAATGGGGACCAAGCCAACCAAAATTAAATATGAAAATATTACTAAGTCTTATCAGGAAGAAATGAGTTAAAAGAACAATGGTTCATGTAGAATAGAGTACCCCAGAGTTACGAAAAGGAATATGGGACAAGATTGCCGCAGGTTCCTTAGATTCTGCTGTGATTATTTGTAAATGGGTATAGATTTGGGATGATTTTATGAAATTAAATTTAAAAAATTAAACTTTAATAATGATATATTATTTGTTGTATTGGGGGATTTTTTTTTTTGAAAAGAATTAAGTACTTTTTCCTTGACTGTTTTGGCTTCTCCTGAGTGGCTATTTTGATCAAGAGCTCCCTGGCCTGGTCAGAGGTCTTTATGGTTAACCTTTATACATCCTCTAGATAACAACTGCCCATTAGCAATGTCCAACTCTGAACTCTGTTTCTTTTCCCCATCCTAGAAATCTGTGCCAAATCAGAACAAGAGAAAGGACTTGTAAATTAAGAAAGTGACTACAGGTTACTTTTTGAGATGTTAGAGCTAGTTTTTCAAAGGGATCCTGAAATTTAGGTTTAGAATCATGAACAGTTTTTCAGCATTGGTGTCAGTTTCAATTATAGTGAACCACTGTGGGAAAACAAATCACCCAGTATGCCTTTTATTTGTGTTTTGAATTTTTCCCTTTTGAAAAATATACAAAGAACCACAAAGACAGGATGAATCAGCTCAACTTCACTGATGTCACTTGACACTCTAAAGGAACAAAGAATTAAGAAAGAAAGTCAGATAGCTTTAAGTTTAAATTTGAGTCCATTAGGATTGGTGGGGAATGGGAGGAGAGTTTTCTTACAGCTAGGAAGATTCAATGGTAATGTTAAATTTGGCTATAAATTTAGTATTTCTAATTATAGATTAGCAAGCCAGATTCCAAAAATAAAAAATTGAGAGAAGACTTCTTTGTCCTTCACTAGACAGGTTTTAGTGCCCCAAACTGTGTACCTTCTCAAATGGCAGACTTCTTAATACAGGAGCTGTTTGGATAACAACTTTGACTAAAGTGTGGCTGCTGACAGCATTCACCCTCCATTTCTCTCCTTTTACAATTTATAGCTGTGTCATTAGAGATTAGTATCAGCTAATGCCTGAATTTTCCAACTCATCTCAGAACTCAATTTGCAGAGAAGGTATCACTATTAAATTACTTCCCACCTAATCCTTTTTGTTTTCCCCAATGATTTGCAGCCGTCAACTAGTATCCTAGACAAGGGATCAAAAACCAGCAGATTCAGAATCACTTGCTTAGACCTAGAGATTGAATTAAGTCTGTTGAGCGGACTCTGCTTTCCTTGTGCTGTGAGACTCTGCAGCGTGAGATGGTTTTCATCCTCTGTCTGTCTGCTGGTTCTTCTGGTTCTGTTCATTATATGGAAAAAGCTTCTCCATCCACTTTCAGCTGCTTCTTCTTCTTTTTTTTAAACCAGAAGTGCTGGCATGCAACTTACCTCCAGGAATAGCTCAGAGCTAGTGCTCTCAATTTAGTTACGAGAGTTACATTTCTCTCCTTTCTGAAAATGTTCTCCCTCAATCTCTGTAATCATGACCCTGTAAGAACTGGGTGATTTCAATTCAAATGAAACAAACAATGTTGTAGAACATATAGGAAGGAGCATATTTCACGTCAACCACAGGTATTCACATTCTAAGCCGTAAGGATTATTTTTACTTATAACAACATCCCTTCCTTTGAAAAGGAAGGTTTAGTGGGTAAAGCTGGACTCCAGTATATGAAAATGCACACCTGTATACTTCTTAGGTTGAAAAGGGTTTCAAATAATGACTGTAACTTATAAAAATGGCAGAGAAATATCCCACAACTTTCATGATGGGGAATGCCTACTAGCAGGAGCTATCCAGTATATTTAAAAGAACCCCAGAGAGATCCTCCGTGGTCCTTGATTTCTCTTCATACAATTCTGTTTCTGAATCTTTTTGTCGGTCAGTTTTGAAAATATCATGGTTTTTCCTTTTTAGATAATTGATCACATTAATTAACCTGTTGAAATGAGGGAAATGGGAGTAGAAACATGAAGTCTATGGGTGGTTTTGCTTTTTTTTTTTTTTTTTGGTTAACAGTCCATATTAGCCAGTATGTATTTTCCAAAGGAGACTTCTGCAACCTGGCATTTACTGAATTAGGAAACTTCAGTCCTAAGCCCAAGGACCCGTGCCTGCTGCCCTGCTTTCTCAGACCACATCCCCGGCTGTGTCTACTTACGGAGGCGCAAGCTGTGTTTTCAGACCTGTCTTCCACAAAACCAATCTGGCAGGGCGTCCTCTGGTTCTGCAGCCAGTAGTCTGTAGACTCGAGGAGGCTATTGCTGCAAAGCACCTGGGGAAACCCGGAAAAAAGCCTCCTCAGTGATGTTTCGGTAAAGTTTTCTGTTTCCGAGGAAACTAGATGCTTTCTTTTCCTTGGAGCCTCTGGGTCTGAGGAACCGCTTGCGGGGTAACCGCACCTCTGGACTGTGTAAGATAGTCAGCCGGAAACTTGTGTTAGAGGGACACACCGATGTTAACGCCAGTGTGCCCTGTCTCGTCAAATCCAGCATCGGGATCTGTTGATGTCCGTGTGACTTTTGCATAATTTGCAGTTAAATGCTTGTCTTGGGGAATGTTTTAATTGGCCGGGGAGATCAAACTTCATTTTAGTGTAAGTTCTCTTGGACTAAATGTTTTCGTTTTTTAAAAATGAAGTGTTTTTCCTTTTGGTACAATGTTGCTACTGAAATGATCGTTCTTCAGTTCTTCAGCTTTGCACACTTACCTGTGAAAAAGGGCACAAATCCTCTAGAATGCCTGCAGTACTATAAGTTTAAAAATCACTAGGAATGAGTCGAGTGCATTACAACCATCATATTTTCACTTAGAAATAGTATGGTAATGCAAGGCACACTTGAATACATGATTTAACAAAACCAAATATGGTTCACAACTACCTTGCTTCTGGGCTTGGATTAAAGCAAGGAAGAAAAATCATATTTCTTAGTTAAAACATGTTGAAGATGCAATCTCATACATAACCAAATGATTCAATTTCTTCCATGTCTAAACATTACTTAAATATTTAAAAATTTTCTCACCTTATGTAAAATTTCCAATGCTCTCCTGTCACCCTTTACTTTTTTAGGGTACATGTCTGCTAATACTTGATTAGTACTTTCACTGAGAAAATATAACAGATTTAATTATTTTGGTTAATGCCAGAAAAATAGAATGGCACTTCAATTACATTTTATTTGTGGAACAAAGGACTGCCATTCTGTAAAGATAAGAATACATTAATTTTTGTCTCTGAAGTGTGAGATAACCAAATATATTTCCGACACATTTCTATAACATTGTTTTATTTTAGCCAAGTGATATTATTACTTTTAAATCTTTCCCAACTCAATGTTTATTATTACCTAGAGATGACAACTTTTCATCATTCTTTTCCAGATCAGTATACAGAGACATTTTGTGGGTGAGCAGGTGCTTGAGGGATGAACTTGGGTTATTTCTGCAGATTAAAAGTTGGCAATAGGACTTCTCGGTTCCCTTACAGATTTTACCTCAATGGTGTGTGGCTCTTAAAGTGTGAGCTGGTACCCCAAAGGGTCCCTGAGATCTCTCAGGGGGTCCAATGGTCCAGCGGTTTTTATAATAGTTGTGAGGGGTTACTTGCCCTTTTTGCTCTCATGGCCTCATGAGTGAGTGCTCTGGACTTTCCCAGACTCCACACAGCCCGTGATAGTGCAACAGAAGGAATGCAGAAGCAAGTCTCCCTAGCTCTCCTCTCTCCTCACAAACATGTTTTGTTCTGGAAAATAGATACTTTGCATAAAAATAGGTGTGTTCACATGTAGTGTGCATATTTACCAATTTTTAAAAATCATTTATAAAATAATAAATTGGTATTTTCATTGGCATTATTATTTAAAATGAAATAATTACACACAGACATGTGTTTTTCAATCATTAATTTGTAATATTTAATATGGAAATATAAATTAATATATCCCCTATAAATAAAAGTTTTGTGAGGTTCACCAATGTTTTTTGGAGCGCAAAGAAATTTTGATTTAAAAAAATTGAGAACCATTGACCCAGATTAACTTTATTTAAAGTAAGAAATAGTCTCTCAGCCCCCTCACCCCCACCCCCACCATTCCATTTCCGGCACAGAGTAGAGTTTCAGAGTATGGGCGTTAGTGGTCTAACTAGGGGGAAAACCTGGCATGGTCATTAGCATCAGGATGAACTTGGGCAACTGATGTGAATTCTGAGTCTGAGTTTCCACATCTGGGAATAGTGATAATAATACCCCCTGGTGGGATCACTGGGGTATTCCGTGAGTCGATAAGCCATGCGGGCAGCAGGTTATCCTCTTAATACATGGTTTTCATTGCTCCTATCTGGGACAAACTACAAAGGAAAATAGAAACTTAGATGCCTTCACCTGAAATTAGTGGATTGAAAGCATTTCAGATGTTTGAAGATAAATTTTTTAGCAATTTCTCATCTAAGCTGTAACTGTAGTTCTGCGTTTTGTAGTATTAATAGTTGCAGCTATGTTTTGGATGCTTAGAATGTACTGGGAAATGAGCTGAAATGTTCATATATTTATTTATTCCTCATTGCAATGCTATCTGGTAGGGATTATTGTAAAGATTAGACTCTTCACAGAAATTGTCATTTTGACTATGACCTTGAGGCTCAGAGATATTGGAGTTTCTGTCCAACTTGTTCAGAGCCCTACTTTGGTTTTGAAGACACCAAGCCTGTGAGTGAAGTCTTTTAACAATGTTGCCTTCTATGACCCACACAATTGGGTCCAATTTGGGATATATTTCTGAGAAGTTATGTGCAGGTAATATTTGTTAATATAACTCCATGTTCTTATGGACTTCCATTTCAAAGTTTTCATTACTGAAATGCTGAGGTAATATTTTTCTTTAAGAAAAAGAAGCTTTCTGGGATGTAAATTATAATTGTATTAATCCATGTGGCAAGTATTATCGGTATTTTAATTTCCCAAAAGAAGGCATGCCTTTACATCTGCTTGAGTTACATTAAACCAGACTGATGCAATTTTGCTTCCACTCTTAGCCTTTTTTATGAGCTTTAGAATTTAACACCCATCAATAAAACAAAGCCTTCATTCACAGAATCATGAGAACATTGGCGATTTAAAATGGATGCATGAAATGAACATGACAGTTCATAATAGCACTTTGCAATGCTTTAACAGTCCTCTGACTGTAATTACTTCTTAGCTCACTCCTCAAAATTAAGCCCTGGAATTCTCTTTTTGAAAAAATATTTATTGATTTGAGAGAGAGAGAGGGGAACTGGGAGAGAGAAAGGGGGAGAAACATCAACTTGTTGTTCCACTTATGTGTGCATTCAATGGGTGCTGCTTCTATGTGCCCTGACCGGGGACTGAATCTTCAACTGTGGTGTACTGGGATGTTGCTCTAACCCACTGAGATACCCAGCCAGAGCCTGGAGTTCTTCTATATTCAAATACGTTTAAGGCACTATAGAATCCTGGTTGCAGCAAAATATGTCAACAGAAGAAAGCAACTGTCACTTATCAGAGCAAATGAATTTATTCCTGCCCTAAATCATCCTTAGGAAGAGGACAGAGTTAAAACACAATGCACTTGGGTCTTTCAGGAAAGGGGTGGGCTGGTTTGGTACACATATTTTTGAAACACAGAGAGGCAGAGATGAAGGTGCCGGGAAGCGTGGGCCTGACACTCGGCACTGCCAGGTTCCCGAAGCTGTGAAAGGGCCTGTCCCATGATGCGGCCGAGAGAACGGATGGCTACCTGTTGGATTTCCATACAGGAAATGAGCGCAGGAAGAGTAATCTGTCGAGTCTTCTCCTTTAAGGGTGCTTTTTCTGTTCTTATCTTTAAAATAAATAGTAACTAAATTATACAAAGTTCTGCCCCACCCTGTGCTAGGAGTGAGGGAAAAGTCAACAGCCTATGAACGTGATTACTCTGCAGAAAATACTAGAAAGACTTCACACTTGGGGTTCCAGTCCCGGGTACTGAGTGGCAGAGTAAGAAAGCGGAATTGAAAATGGAACCTAAGTCTTTGAATGCTCTTTAAGAGATGCTTTGAAGAGAGCTACTTTGTTTCATGATAGTATTTATTCACTATGTAACCTTCAAATTGAAATTTTATGCATCATAATTTGAAAATCATTGCATCATATTACATTAATATTTAAAACAAAATAAGTTTTTCCCATAACTTAATAAATATTTAGAGATTAATTATTTAGAGCTCATATTCTTTCATTATTGACCAAGTCATACTATATTTATTGAGAAATCTCTGGGTTAATTCAGATAATCTGAATTTAACCTCTGGATTTATGAGGTAGAATTTAAAGGCTAATATATCTAATGTGCTTAAAAACAGTGCTCGGCACATAGCAAGGGCTCAATACATGTAGGCTAACACAGTAATGACTATTCCCTGTGTCCAGGCTTAGAGGCGTTAATAATTTGTCTAGTGAGTGGATAACTAGGATAAGCCAAACACTCTGGCCCTGAAGCTGCCATTAGGCAGTGCTCTACTAGAGTTGGTAAAATCATGGAGTTTCTCATTCTTGGCTTCTACCAAATCCCAGTCTATGCATTTCCCCATCTCTTCTTCAGGGCCCTGGTCTAGGTGGTCGGGAGGGCTAAGTTCTAGTCTCAAGACTACTGCATGCGAGTCAAGTGGCCCGCTGGCTCTCAGACTCAGTTCACACCCTCTGCAAGCAATGAAATCAAGTCACCCTAATGTCCCTTCTACACTGAACATCCAGTAATTTGCCCCTCTCTCCTCTGTTTACTGCCCCATCCTCCCTTTCCCCTGTACAGGAAGAGCCACGTAAGCCAAGAGAATAAAAATGCAGCTCCAATAAACCACATAGCATCATATGTAAAGCAATTGTAACCTGTGAAAAGCTTTTGTTTGATGGTTTAGACAAACCATTAGAAAATGAAGAATACTTGAAGGAAGAATATGTGCTTGAGAACTTAATGATTTTGAAGCTTTATGAATATCATCTTCTGCACTGACAGAGTCACTTTCTGAGGGGAAAGGAATAACACTCACTAGGCTGCTAATGGCTCATTTATTTATCTGCTATTTTTAGTTGCAGGTTCACTTTATTGAAGAGCTAGAATGTGCTGTGCATTCACAAGTCTGAAATAACAGCAGCACGTTTTCTCTTAAAATTTCATGAGTGCCCTAAATGATAAAGAAAAAAAAAAGTTCTTCTGCTTTATCTTACACTTCCCTTTTTTATAGAGAGAACCAAGTTGCGAGGATTTAGTATTGATATGGAAATGTGTGGGTAAAATAGACTCTTAGTAACCTGGATATAGCCCTAAATATTGCTGAGCAATGCCTGAATTTTTTTTAAAAAAAGTAATTTAGATTGGAGAAGACAGTAACTTACAGTTAGTCATGGAGGTTTGGAGGCAGAACTGAGAATCTATCCCATCTTATCACTTCCTGAGTGACCTTGGCCAGGTCCTTCAACTTCAGTGAGACCTAGTTTCTGTATCTATTATAGGAGGACAATTAAAGTCACTCCACAAAGTTGTTTCGAGGCTCAGGTAACAAAATATTTGTAAAGGGCTAACTTCCTAAGAGTGTAGGAAATTGATATGTGATAGTGATTATTATGAGAATGCAGTAAAATTGAGACAATACCTTTTCCATCTTAACCTTTCCCTGATCTTGGCACAAGAGTTGACAGATTCTCCTTATATATTTAATTTGTGACGCTTTCTTCCTGTGTTTCTTCACTTGCTTCTCTAATCCCCTCAAGTCAATATTCTGTCAACAAAGGTTTGTTGAGCTCTTTGATGTTTGACACCGAGAATATTAAAATGAACAAAACCCACTTTGTCCTTTTAGAAATGAAATCTCTAGCAGGGAGAACAAGAACTCACAGGACCGTGAAAGATAAAGCAGGTGCTTTGATGAATGGCAGCCCAGGTCAGGTATCACCCGGGATGGAGGGGTCAGTTCCACCTGCAGGAGGGGTAACAACAGATCTTGCACTTGACCAGAGTGTTGAAAAATACATCTCAGTTGTCTGGGGTGTGGGCAAGGGTGGGGAGGACACGTCCCCCTTTCTAACTAGCTTTTCCTCCTCTGATGCCGTGTTACTCTTTCCACGCCCCTTGGTCATTTCCCTTGGGGAGCTCACTGACCCTCCTCCACCTGGAGGGGTGACTCACTAGCCTCAGCTTTGAGCTATTGCTAGAGCTCAGCTTCTCCCATTTCTCACTGTTAATTGTGACTCTTGGCTCTTTTGCTGTCACCTCTGACTCTGTGTCTAAACTCAAAACATAGCCCTTCATCCCCCCATTCCAGCCCCTAAAAGCAACCTGACTCCTTGGCTTCCCTATTTTCAGGGAGCTGCAGAACAATTCTCCTAGTTACTCTCATGCCATCTGGATCTATTTCTAGTCCCATATTCTGCCCTCCACAGTTTAGTATTTTCTCATGCCATCTTTGTCTATTTCTAGTCTTATGTTCTACCCTCCACAGTTTAGTATTTTCTTTAATTTGCTTTATATTTGATTGCAGACTGTAGATCAGTCTCTGGGTAACATACCAGATTGTGTTACTACAGTAGAACTGATCACCATGTTTATAAAATTTAAAATCTGCTGGGGAACCAAACAGTAAATAAAGAAACATGGAAACCCACGTTGATTGAAGATTGTGGTTGGTAATATGAGGAAATTCAACACGGTGCAATGACAGAGGATAAAAGGGATGGGGGCGATATTTGGGAAGAGTGGGTGGGGAAGGCTGGACACCCACAGGGACCAAACAATTCATGTTGTAAACATCTCTCTTCTCTCTCTCTGTCACCCTTGCCTCCCAGACCTACCCGGCTCGCTGAAACCAGGATAGGGGCCATGTACCTCAATTCTGAAGACGAGTGCTGTTTCAAGTTCCAATATTTTTCTTTAATTAACTGTGCAGCCTCAGTCAAGTCAGCCTCTTTGAGACTCAGTTTCCCCATTGACAAAAGGAGGGTGGCATTACCCCTCACAATGAGGGATTTTTAGTAAGCATGAGAAATAATAAACGCACAAAGGATTGAATTATTTGAGGTGTTAACAAGTAGTAGTTATTATTATGAGTATGGTTACTGATGTTATATAATTTCCTCCCAAGAATTTAACCTCAACTGATTAATTGACCCAATAGACATGTGTGTTTCACTTCTAGTCCTGTTAGACACTAGGCTCAGCCCTGGGAAACAAGGAAGAAAGACAATACTTGCTCTCGGCAAGCCCACAGTTTTATGGGGTGATTGCCAAATGATGGCCTAGCATTTAAGACATATCCTAATTCAGCTCCCTCCTGGTAACGATTTCATGAGTATTTATTAAGCTCCACTGTTTAGGACATTGTGTTGTGCCCAGTTTAGGTGTTCTCCAGGCTTTACTTCCAATTATTT